>PVJL010012942.1:0-34327 GCA_004026885.1 Lyroderma lyra | reverse complement strand
TGACTGGATAAAGAAGCTGTGGTACATATACACAATGGAATATTACTCAGCTGTAAGAAAAGATGAAATATTGCCATTTGCAACAAAATGGATGGACCTGGAGATCATCATGCTTAGTGAAATAAGCCAGACAGAAAAAACAAAGAACTGTATGACTTCACTCATATGTGGAATATAAAACTGAAAGCAAAGAAAAAAGGAAATGAACAAACAAATAACCCATGGACCCAATCAATAATTTAATGTTTATTTGGGGACGAGTGGGTTAGGGAGGGGAGAAAGGGGAGGGAGGTGGGAGAGGAGGGGGGAAGCTAAATATAAGGTGATGGAAAGAGAAGTCACATTAGGTGGTGGCAATGCACTGTAGAATTGTATGCCTGAAACCTATGTAATCCTTGCTAACAGATGTCACCCCAATAAGTCTAACAATAAAAATGAATTTAAAAAAAAGAAAAGAAAAGAAATTGAAGTAGGCACAAGGAAATGGAAAGATATTCTGTGTTCATGCATTGGAAGAATCAACATAGTTAAAATGGTTATATTACCCAAAGCAGTATACAGAGTTAATGCTATTTCCATCAGAATCCCAGACTTTCTTTCAAGAAATAGATAAAAGATTCATCAGGTTTGTATTAAACTACAAAAGACCCCAAATCAGCAAAGCAATAAAAAGAATAAGGCTGGAGGAGGCATCACACTCCCCAATTTCAATCTATACTACAAAGCATCAATAATCAAGACCACTTGATATTGGCAGAAAAACAGACACACACACACACACACACACACACACACACACACACACACCAATGGAATAGAATTGAAATCCCAGAAATAAACCCACAAATATATGGAGAAATAAGTTTTGACAAAGGAGTGAAAACTATACAATGGAGAAAAGAAAGCCTCTTCAGTAAATAGTGCTGGGAAAATTGGAAAACCACATGCAAAAGAATAAATCTGAGCTGTGAACCATTACCATATACCACAATTAACCCAAAATGGATTAAAGACCTCCACAAAAGACCCAAAACAATAAACTATATAGAAGAAAACATTGGAAGTAAACTTATTTACCTTTGGTTTAGGGAGGACTTTATGAACCTTACCTCAAAGGTCTGGGAAGTAAAAGCAAAAATAAATGAACAGGACTATATCAAACTAAAAAGCTTCTGCACAGCAAAAGAAACTATCAACAAAGCAAAGAGACAGCCAACCCAGTGGGAGAGAATATTTGCAAAGAAGGCCTCTGATAAAGGGCTAATACCTGAAATGTATAAGGAACTTGCACAACTCAACAACAAAAAAGCAAAGAATCTAATTAAAAAATGGTCAGAGGACCTGAACAGATATACAAATAGCCAACAGATATATGAAAAAAATGTTAAATTTCAGTAGTTATTAGGGAAATGCAAATCAAAACTACAATGAGATACCACCTCACACCTGTTAGAATGGCTATTATCAACAAGACAAGGAATAACAAATGTTGGAGAGGGAGGTGGAGAAAAAGGAACCCTCATATACTGCTGGTGGGAATGCAAACTGGTACAACTACTATGGAGGATAGTACAGAGGTTCCTCAAAAAATTAAGAATAGCATTACCATATGACCTGGCAGTCCCCTTCTGGGTATCTATCCCCCAAATTTGAAAACCTTAATCTGCAAAGATACATACACCCCAATGTTCATCACAGCACTATTCACTGTGGTCAAATCATGGAAACAGCCAAAATGTCCTGTGATAGTTGACTGGATAAAGAAGCTCTGGTACATATACACAATGGAATATTACTCAGCCATAAGAAAAGACAAAATAGGGCCATTTGTGACAATATGAATGGACCTTAAGGCCATCATGCAAATCAAAATAAGCCAGACAGAAAAAAAACCAAGAACCATAAGACTTCACTCATATGTGGAACACAAAGCTGAAAGCAACAAAGAAATACAAACTCATTGACACAATCAATAGTTTAGTGATTAGTGGGTATCTGAGGATATGGGGGAGGTGGGTGGGAGAAAAGGGATGGGGTCTCAAATATATGATGATGGAAAGAGAACTGACTCTGGGTGATGAACACATAACACAACAGATAGATGATGTAGTATAGAATTGTACACCTGGAACTTATGTAATTTTTACTATCCTCAAAAAATTTAACAATAAAAAGAAAAAAAGAGACCTCTGAGACATCATCAAGCATACCAACATTTGCATCATAGGGGTTCCAGTAAAAGAAGAGAGAAAGCAAGGAAGTGAAAATCTATTTGAAGAAATAATGACAGAAAATTTCCCTAGCCTGGTAAAGGAAATAGACATACAAGCCCAGAAAGTGCAGAGAGTCCCTAACAAGATTAACCAAAAGAAACCTGCACCAAGACACATTATAATTAAAATGCCAAAGGTTAAAGACAAAGAACTTTTAAAGCAGCAAGAGAGAGCTCCCATGAGACTTTCAGCTGATTTCTCAACAGAAAATTTATAGGTCAGCAGGGAGTGGCAGAAAATATTCAAAATGATGAAAAGCAAGGACCTGCAACCAAGATTACTCTACTCAGCAAGGATATCATTTAAAATTGAAGGAGCGATAAAGAGCTTCTCAGATAAAAAAAAAAAAAGCTAAAGGAGTTCATCACCAGCAAAATAGTATTATAAGAAATGTTAAAGGAACTTCTTCAAGAAGAAGAAAGGGGACGAACATAAATATGAATAATAAAATGGCAATAACTATGTATCTATCAATAATGACTTTAAATGTAAGTAGATTAAATTTTCAAATCAAAAGGTATGGGATAGCTGAATGAATAAGAAAACAAGACCCATACATATGCTGTCTACAGGCCCACTTCAGATCAAGACACACAAAGACAAAGTAAAGGGATTGAAAAAGGTATTTCATGCAAATGGAAACAAACAAACAGAAAAGCTAGGATAAATATAGTTATATCAGACAAAATAGACATTAAAGCAAAGATTAAGAAACAAAGAGGATATTTTATAACATGACCCTTGTGAACATTTACACACCCAACATAGAGGCACCTGAATAGATAAAGTAAATATTAACCAACATAAAAGAAGACATTGACAGTAATACAGTCACAGTAGGGCTTTAACACCTCATGACATCAATGGATAGATCTTCCAGAAAGAAAATCAACAAGAACACAGCGACTTGAAATGACACACTAGATTTCATTAATTTAATTGATATTTTTAGAACACTTCACCCTAAAGTAGCAGAACATATTTTTTAAGTGTATATGAAACATTTCCCAAGATAAACCACATGTTAGGCCACAAAACACATCTCAATAAATTTAAGAAGGTCGAAATTATATCAAGCATCTTCTCCAACCACAATGGTATGAAACTAGAAATCAATTACAAGAAAAAAAAAACTAAAAAAAAGAACCATACAACCATATGGAGGCTAAATAATATGCCATTAACAATGAATGGGTTAACAATAAGTTCAAGAAAGAAATCAAAAGATACCTTGAGAAAAATGAAAATTAAAGCACAATGACCAAAAAATCAATGGGACACAGTGAAAGCAGTCTTAAGAGGGAAATTCATAGCAATACAGGTCTACCTCAACAAACAAACAAACAAACAAACAAACAAAATCTCCAATAAACAATCTAACCTTACACCTAAAGAAATTAGCAAAATGGGGACTGTGACACGGGCACGAGGGGGTCCTGTGGCGATTGAAGAATGGCATCTGAAGCCAAAGTGGAGATTTCCTGGTGGCATGAAACACCAGAGACAAACGAATCACCCTATCAAATAATATTGGAAAACTAACCAATGGTCAAAGACAGAAAAAGTTTGCATCTTAAGCAAGATCACGCTGCCTGGTATTTGGAAGACTGGATCAAAATGGGAGACTAAAGGCTGTTTAAGTTATTCAGCTTCCCCAACAAACTGCAGGAAGTGGAGAGACCACGGACAGCTGCACCTGCCTCCAAACACTGCTGGAGACAAGAGATACGGTTTAAACACCTTCCCTCTCTCCCAAAACTTGCCCCCCCCAGAAACACCTAGTGTCTCTACAGCAAGACACCACAAAAATACAAATCAGAGAAATAAAGTGATCTCCTGGGCTCTGCTGGAAATAAAGCCCTTATGCCAGGAAAGAACACAACAGGCAATATGAATACTGTAGGATTTAAAGCCTCTCACAAAGATGAAAAATCTCCAGAAAAGGATCTTACAGATCTAGAAATTTATTAACTAACTGACAGAGAATATAAAATAGCTGTTCTAAAGACTCTCAGAGAGTCTACGGCCATACCACCCTGAATACGCCTGATCTCGTCTGATCTCGGAAGCTAAGCGGGGTCGGGCCTGGTTAGTACTTGGATGGAAGACTCTCAGAGAAATGAAAATATACAGTCAAAAAGTCTTAGCTCTGCTTAAGGATATCAGAAAGGACATCTGTGAATGAAATGAACAGTTTGACAAAGGAATTCAAACTGTAAGGAAGAATGAGATAAATAATACAGTAAAAGAAGTGCGAAAAGAAATAACTGCCATAGAAAACAGGGCCAACCAGATGGAGGAAAGAATCAGTAATATTGAAGATTGGAACATGGGAACAGCTAAGAAAGAGGAAGAGAGGGAATATAGAACCAAAAGGATTGAAAGAACTCTGCAAGAACTATCTGACACCATGAGACAAAACAACACCAGGATAATAGGAGTGGAAGAAGGAGCAGAGCACTCTACAGAGAACATACTCAAACAAATAGTAGATGAGAATTTTCCAAACCTATGGAAAGATCTGGAACCCCAAATTCAAGAATAAAATAGGTCCCCTAGATACCTGGATCCTAGCAGATCTTCTCCAAGACACATAGTCCTGAAGATGTCAAAAATCAAAGACAAAGAGACAATTCTCAAGGCAGCCAGGGAAAAAAGAATTATAACCTTTACAGGTAAATCCATCAGGCTGGTGTCAGACTTCTCAGCAGAAACTCTGCAAGCCAGGAGGGAGTGGAATCAAACATTCAAAATATTAAAAGAGAGAAACTTCCAGCCAAGAATAAATTATCCAGCAAAATTATCCTTCAGATATGAAGGTGGAATAAAGACCTTCTCAGACACATAGAAGCTGAGGGAATTTGCCAGCATGAGGCCGGCACTTCAAGAAATGCTATAGGAGGCTCTTGGACCTGAAACAAAACATCAGGACAAATGGAACAGAGTTGGGGCAATAAGAAACAAAAATGAAACAAAACAACAACAAAAAAGTAATGGCCACAGGAAATCCTCACATATCAATCATCACTCTAAATGTTAATGGAACTGAGCATACCAAAAAAAAAAAAAGACAATAGCAGACTGGATTAAAAAAACCCATCCATATGCTGTCTCCAGGAGGACAAACACAGACTCAGTGAAAGGATGGAAAACAATACTCCAAGCAAATGGTAACCAGAGAAAAGCAGCAGTTGCCATACTGATATCTGATGAAACAAACTACAGGTCAAAAACCCTTTAAGACCCACTTTTTTGGAAAAACTCTTTGACCTTTATCTTCCTCAAGTTAAGTGACACTCTTCCACCAGCTGGACTCCTACAACCCTTTGCATGTAACCCTTTCACAAGAGGAATCATTTTTGTACTGTGACTGTCTGTTTACATATCAGTCTCTGTCACTGTCCCTAGAAATGAACTCCTTGAAGGTTGTGATATTGTATATATTTTTCTTTCCTTTATGTGGGTAGTTCCCTGGCTGAAGTTGACAGCTCTGAATCCTTAAGCCTCTACACCACCAGGGAACTCCTGTATATTTCTTTTATATCCTCACCCCTAGCATGATAACTGGTTTATGATATATCCTTAGTAAATGTTACTAATAATTGAAGAAAAAAAAAAGAACACAGTTTTTTAAAGCTGTTTTATTATTATTGTTGTTTTCATGAAGTTCAAAAGTTTCTGGAAAACCTTCTCTCCATGTTTATGCTTTTAGTCTGCCTTTGTTGAACTTTTATGGAGAAGAAGGGAGGTACAATAGAATACCTAGTACACTTGTAATTAGAACTCAGTTTGGGTCTTAATTTTGCTACTTATTATGTACATGTTTGAGGATAAGTTGTCTAGCCTCTTTACAATAAAATTTATTCATCTACAAAATAAAAAATAAAGGAAACTAGCAAAAGAATGGCAAACAAAGCCCAAGGTGACTAGAAGGAAGGAAATAATAAAGATCAGAGCAAAAATAAACAAAATAGAGTAAGACCAAATCAACCAAGAGTTTGTTTTATGAAAAGATAAACAAAATTAACAGGCCTGTAACCAGATTCATCAAGGAAAAAAATGAGAAAAACCTAAATAAATAAAGTCAGAAATGAAAGAGAAGTGACAACTGACATCACAGAAATACAAAGGATTATAAGAAAATACTACAAACAGCTTTATGTCAACAAATTTGACAATCTGGGAAGAAATGAATAAATTCCTAGAAACATACAATCTTCTAAGACTGAATCAAGAGGAAACAGATAATCTGACCTGACAGATTACTACTAATGAAATGAAATCAGTAATAAAAAAACTCTCCACAAACAAAAGTCCTGAACCAGATGGCCTCTCGGATGAATTTTAACAAACATTTAAAAAAGAATTCACCTATCTTTCTCAACCTATTCCAAAAATTCAGGAAGATGAATTACCCTGATTCCAAAGCCAGAAAAAGACGTTGGAGAGAAGGAGAAGTAAGGAGAAGAAGAAGGGAAGGAAGAGGAAGAGAAGAGGAAGAGGAGGAAAAAGGGGAAGAAGAAGAAGAAGAAGAAGAAGAAGAAGAAGAAGAAGAAGAAGAAGAAGAAGAAGAAGAAGAAGAAGAAGAAGAAGAAGAAGAAGAAGAAAAGAAGAGGAAGAAGAGGAAGAAGAGGAAGAAGAAGAAGAAGAAGAGGAAGAAGAAGAAGAAGAAGAGGAAGAAGAAGAAGGAGAAGAAGAAGAAGAGGAGGAGAAGAAGAAGAGGAGGAGGAGGAGGAGGAGGAGGAGGAGGAAAGAAGAAAGAAGAAGAAGGAAAATTATAGAACAATATCCTTGAGGAACCTAGATGCAAACACCCTCAACCAAATATCAGCAAATACTTTGAGAATATCCTAGGCATTATGTAAGTACATAGATAATGGTGTTGTCAGAAGCATTGTGGGCAATGAAAAGAAATTCATTGCTACAACAGATGTCTCTATTCCAGTTAAATCAAATTGCTATCTTGTCCATGATGAAAGGGGCCCAATATAATCAATATGCTCCTGTGGATAGCTGATTCCCCAAAAGAAAGACACCATATTGGGGCTCAAAATTTGTTGCTGCTGATGGAAGGTTAGACACTCAATGGTAGTAGAAACCAAGTCAGTATGATGAGGTTACATCCATGTTGACAAGCCTATGCTTGTACCTAGCCCATTGAAAAAGTACAAGAGTTATTATCCACAGTACAAAGTCTACCCTGACCCTCAGGTTGACACTTTATGATAAGCAAATAAGCCTTTTTCACAGAAAGTCTGGGCACATTTCATATAAGTACCACGCACTAACCCAACGAACCACTGGAGCTCTTGAGCACATTGCAAATAGCTGCTTCTATACTGGGCTCTGGAGTGATTCTGCATACAAGCTCTTTAAGAATCATTTCTTTTATTGCTACAGCCTCATGGGACTCATGTACACTAGCTCCATGGCCTTCAAGGCTAATGTGTTTGGTCTGTTGCTCAAGTCAGAGTGTCTACTGTGGAGTTCAAACTCTTCACTCCTCAGGGAAAAGCTCTGGGTTTTGAGTTCCCTCCTGATTGTGGGTCACCACACTGGAGATGGAGTTTATGGCAATATTATGTCTTAGCCTTTCCTGCTGGCTTCAGTGTGGGCTCTTTCTTCTTCACCCAATGTGTAGGAGTTGCTCAGGTAGTTTTTGTTTTTGTTTTTTCAAAGGAAATAGTTTCATATGTTGCTGAAGATTCTTTGTGGCCATGGGAGGAGGTGAGTTCAGGATCTTTCTACATCGTTATCTTAAACACACCCTGTTGATTCTAACTTTTACTTCCTTTCTTCTGCTACCTTTGATTTTAGTTTGCTCTTTTTTTAGTACCTTAAGATGTAAAGTTAGGTTATTGTTTTGAGGTCTTTCTTTTTTTAGTATAGACATTTACAGCGGTGAATTTCCCTCTGAGCATTACCTTCTCTGCATCCCGTATTGTGGTATGTTGTGTTTTCATTTTCATTTGTCTCAAGGTATTTTTTAACTACCCTTGTGATTTCTTCTTTGACCCATTGGTTGTTTAAGAGTGTGTTGTTTAATTTCCACAAATTTCTTAATTTTTCAGTTTTCCTTCTGTTATTAATATGCAGTTTCATTATATTATAGTCAGAGAAGACACTATATTATTTTAATATTTTAAATTTATTGAGACTTGTTTTGTGGCCTAACACAGGGTCTGTCCTGGAATGTTACATTTGCACTTGAGAAGAATGTGTACTCTGCTGTTATTGAGTAGTGTTCTATAGATTTCTGTTAGATATAGTTGATTTATAATGTTATTCATATCCTCTTTTTAATCTTCTGTCTTCATGTTATATCCATATTAAAAGTAAAATATCAAGTCTTCAACTATTATTATAGAACTGTATGTTTTCTTCCAATTCTGTAAAAATGTGTTCATATATTTTGGGGATCTATTTTATGCATGTATGTATATACTTTTTATATCTTCTTGATGAATTGATCTTTCATCAATATATATTGCACTCTGTCTCTTATAACAGTTTTCTCCCTTAAATTATGTTTTTTCTGATGTTAGTATTGCCATTCCAGCTGTTTTAAAATTATATTGGCATGGAGCATTCTCTTTCCACTCTTTCATTTTCAACATAGTCTTTATTTTCATTTTTTAATCTTAGTCTTTGGGTCTAGGTGAATCTCTGGTATACAACATATAGTTGAATCATGTTTTAATCTTCCAATTGTTGCCTTCTCATTGGTGAGATTAATACATTGTCATTTAAAGTAATTGCTGATAAGAACAGATTTATTTCTACCATTTTGATATTTATTTCCTATATGTTTTACACCTTTTTACTTTCTTAGTACTGCCTTTTTTGTATCATTGATATTTTTGGTAGTGTACTGTTTTGATTCCATTCTCATTTCTTTTTATATATATATTTTAAAAGATATTTTCTTAGTGTTTGCTACATGTATTACAATTTGTACCCAAATTTTATAATAATTTAGTTTGAATTACTATAAATTTAGCTTTTCTAGAATAAAAAGCATGGCTATTAAATAGATCTATGTCTGTTTACGTAGTTCTTGACACAAATATTACATCGTCACATATTGTGTATCAATTAACATTTATGATTATGTTTAATGCACTTGTATTTTGACTCATTTAAGAAATAAAAAGTTACAAACCATATACCTATGTTACCTTTACAATAGTTCTTTATTTTTTAAGTAATTTTTTCAATTACAGTTGACATACATTATTATATTAATTTCAGATGTACAATATAGTGATTACATATTTATATAAATTATGAGGTGATCATCCCAATAAATCCAGTACCCAACTGACACCATATGTAGTTATCACAATAATATTGACTATATTCCTTATGCTATAATTTATATCCCCAAGAATATTTTGTAACTACATTTTCCTTTTTCACCCACTCTCACAATTCCCCTCCTATCTGGCAACCATCAAAATGTTCTCTGTATCTATGAGTTTATTTCTGCCTTTGTTTATTTATCCTGTTCTCTAGATTACACATATAAGTGAAATCATATGATATTTGTCTTTCTCTGTCTGACTTACTCTACTCAGCGCAATAACCTCTAGGTCCATTCAAGTTATTGCAGATGACTAAGTTTTATTCTTTTTCTGTAACTGAGAAATATTTCATTGTACTTATAACTGAGAAATATTCCATTGTATATATGTACCAACTACTCTTTATCTATTCACCCATTGATGGATAACCAGATTGTCTCCATATCTTGACCACTGTAAATAATACTGCAATATACATATAAATACACATGGCCCTTCACAGCAGTGGTTTGTGTTTCTTTGGATAAATACCCAAAAGTAGAATTACTGGGTCCTTCCTTGTCTCTCTTTTTAAAAATTTTTTATTGTTAAACTTGGGGTGATATCTGTTAGCAAAAATTACATAGGTTTCTGGTGTACAATTCTACAGTGCATTGTCTGTGTGTTGTATTGTGTTTCCCACTCAGAGTCAATTCTCCTTCCAGAACCATATATTTGACTCCCCTTTCCTCCTTTCTCACCCCTTTCCCCCCTTATTCTCAGGTAACCACTAAACTATTGACTGTGTCCATGAGTTTTTGTTTCTTTGTTGCTTTCAGTTTTATATTTCATGCATGAGTGAAGTCATGTGGTTCTTATTTTTTTCTGTCTGATTCATTTTACTTAGCATGATGATCTCAAGGTCCATCCATTTTGTCCCAAGTGGCAGTAATTCATCTTTTCTTATAGCTGAGTAATATTCCATTGTGTATATGTACCCACACAGCTCCTTTATTCAGTCATCTATTGATGGATACTTTGGTTGTTTCCATGACTTGACCACCATGAACAGCGCTGTGATGAACACTGGGATACATAAGTCTTTCTGGACTAAGGTTTTTCAAATTTGTGGGGTAGCTACCCAGAAGGGAAATTGCCAGGTCATATAGTAACTCCATTCTCAGTTTTCCGAGGAACCGCTATACTGACCTCTATAGTGGTTGTCCCAATTTGCGTTCCCACCAGCAATGTGCAAGGGTTTCTTTTTTCTCCACAGCCTCTTCAGCACTTGTTATTTCTTGTCTTATTGATAATACCCATTCTATTAATAACAGCCATGAGTTGGTATCTCATTGCAGTTTTGATTTGCATTCCCCTAATAGCCAATGAAGCATTTTTTCATATGTCTGTTGGCCATTTGCATATCTTCATGGGTGAAGTGTCTGTTCAGGTCCTCTGCTCACTTTATAATTAGATGGTGTTTCTGTTGTTGTTGTTGTTGTTGTTGTTGTTGTTGTTGTTGAGTCATACAAGTTCTTTATATATTTTAGATATTAGTCCCTTTCCAGATGCATTGTTTGTAAATATTTTCTCCCATTTGGTTGGTTGTCTCTTTGCTGTGTTGATAGGGGGTTTTTTGCTGTGCAGAAGCTTTTCAGTTTGATATAGTCCCATTCATTTATTTTTGCTTTTACTTCCCTTGCCCTTGAGGTCAGGTTCATGAAGTCCTCCCTGAACCTGAGGTCTATAAGTTTAGTACCCATGTTTTCTTCATACAGCTTATTGTTTTGGGTCTTATGTGGAGGTCTTTAATCTATTTAGTTAATTTTGGTATAAGGTGACAATTTGCAGTTCAGATTCATTCTTTTGCATATGGTTTTCCAATTTTCTCAGCACCATTTACTGAAGAGGCTTTCTTTTCCCCATTGTATATTTTTTATTCTTTTATCAAAAATTATTTGTCCAAAAATTATTTGTCCATATATCTATGGATTTATTTCTGGGTTTTTGATTCTGTTCCATTGGTCTCTCTGTGTTTTTCTGCCAATACCAAGCTGTTTTGATTACTGATGCTTTGTAGTATAAACTGATGTTGGGGAGCATGATACCTCCAACCTTACTCTTTTTATCTAGGGTTGCTTTGGCTATTTGAGGTCTTTTGTGGTTCCATATGAATCTGATAATTTTTAAAAATCTATTTCAAGAAGGAATGTTTGTGGGATTTCTATGGGAATTGCATTAAATCTGTATATTGCTTTGGTTAATACAACCATTTTAACAATGTTAAGTCTTCTGTTCCCTGAACATGGAATATCTTTCCATTTCTTTGTGTCCTCTTCAATTTCTTTTAATATTGTCTTATAGTTTTCAGTATATAAGTCCTTCACATTCTTTGGTAAGTTTATTCCCAGGTATTTTATTTTTTGTTGTGATTGCAAAAGGTATTGATTCTCTCATTTCATTTCCTGAAGTTTCATTGTTGGTATATAAAAATGCAATTATTTTTTGTATCCTGTAACTTTACTGTATTTTTTCTTGTTTCTAATAGGTTTTATTTTTTTTGTTTTTGTTTTTGTTTTTGTTTTTTTTTTGTTTTGTTTTTTTTGATTGGTTGGTTTCCTGAGCAGAGATCGAACCCAGGCCAAGGTGGTGGGAGCGCCAAAGCCTAGCCACTGCACCACCAGGGAACCCCCTCTAATAATTTTCTGATGGATTCTCTGAAATTTTCTATATAAAAAATCATGTCATCTGCAAATAGTGACAGTTTGGATACCTTTTATTTCTTTCTCTTGCCTGATTGTTCTGGCTAGAACTTTCAGTACTACATTGAATAGCAGTAGTGACATGGGACATCCCTGTCTTGTTCTTGATTTTAGGGGAATAGGCTTCAGCTTTTTCCCAATTGGTATGATATTAGCTGACAGTTTGTCATATGTGGCCTTTATTATGTTGAGGTACTTTCCTTCTATACTCATTTTATTCAGTGTTTTGATCACGAATGGATTTTGTATCTTGCCAAATGCTTTTTCTGCATCAATTGCTATGATCACATGGATTTAACCTTTTATTTTGTTTATGTGGTGTGTTACATTGATTGATTTGCATATGTTGAACCATCCTTACACTCTTGGTATGAATCCTACTTGATCGTGGTGTATAATCTTTTTGATACATTGTTGTATTCTATTTGCTAATATTTTGTTTAGGATTTTGCATCTGTGTTCATCCGAGATATTGGTGTATACCAGAGATTCTCAACCTGTGGGTTGCGACCGCTTTGGGGGTCGAACAACCCTTTCACAGGGGTCATCTAAGATAATCGGAAAACACATTATCAGATATTTACATTACGATTCATAACAGTAACAAAATTACAGTTATGAAGCAGCAACGAAAATAATTTTATGGGGGTCACCACAACATGAGGAACTGTATTAAAGGGTCGTGACATTAGGAAGGTTGAGAACCACTGGTCTATAGTTTTCTTTTCTTTGTGTTATTCTTACCAGGCTTTGGTATTTGTGTTATTATTATTACCAGGCTTTTCTTTGTGTTATTCTTACCAGGGTAATGTTGATCTTTAAAATGAATTAGGAAGTATTGCCTCATCTTCCATTTTTGTGCAAGAGTCTGAGGAGGATAAGTGTTAATTCTTCTTTGAATCCTTGGTGAGACTCATTGGTGAGACCATCAAATCTGGAGCTTTTGACTTTGGGAAGGTTTTTAGATGATTGTTTCAACTTCTTTACTATTGATTGGTCTATTTAGATTATCTAGTTCTCAGTTCAGTCTAGGTACACTATATGTTTCCAGGAACTTTTTCATTTCTTCTAGGTTGTTAAATTTAGTGGCATAAAACCCTTCATAATATTTTCTTATGATCCTTTGTATTTCTGTGATATCAGTCATAATTTCTCCCCTTTCATTTTTAATTTTGGATATTTGTATCTTTTTCTTTCATCCTTCGATTAGTCTAGCCAGAGGTTTGTCAATTTTTTTTTATTGTTTCAAATAACCAGTTCCTTGTTGCATTAATTTTTCCTATTGTCTTTCTGGTCTCAATTTTGTTTAGTTCTGCTCTAATTTTTATTATTTCTTTCTTTCAGCTGACTTTGGGTTTTTTCTGTTCTTCTTCTAGTTCTTTAAGATGGGGTGTTAGGATGTTTGCTTGTGATTTTTCTTGTTCCTTAAGATAGGCCTGTAATGATATAAATTTTTCTGTTGTTATTGCTTTCATTGCATCCCAATAATTTTGATACATTTTATTTTCATTGCCATTAGTTTCTATGTATTTTTAATCTCTTCTTTTATTTCTTCTTTAATCTGGTCACATTTAAATAAGATGTTATTTAATCTCTATGGATATGTAATATTTTCTGCTTTCTTTTGGCAGTTGATCTCCAATTTCAAAGCTCTCTAGTCTGAGAATACCCTTAGTATGATTTCAATCTTCTTGAATTTGCTGAGGCCTGTTCTGTGTCCCAGTATATGGTACATCCTTGAGAATGTTCCATATGCACTAAGAAAGGATATATAGTCTGTGTTATTGGATGAAATGTCCTGTAAATGTGAATTATGTCCAATTGCTCTAATGTATCATCGAAAGCTGATATTTTCCTTATTTATTTTCTGTTTGAACGACCTGTCCATGATTGTTAAGTGGGTGTTGAGTTCCCCCACCCCCCGCTACTGTAATTATGTTTTTGTCAGTTTCTTATTTTAGATCTGTTAGTAGTTGCTTTGTAAATTTTGGTGCTTCCTGATTGGGGGCCTATAGATTAATAAGTGTCATATCTTGTTGTACTTTCCTTTTTATCAATACAAAATATCCATCTTTGTCTCTTGTTACTTTTTTTATCCTGAAGTCTGTTTTGTCAGATATTAGTATGGCAATTTCTGCTTTTCTCTGGATGCCATTTGCTTGGAGTATTGTTTTTCACCCTTTCACTCTGAGTCTGTGTTTGTCCTTATGAATGAGGTGTCTCTTGAAGACAGCATATGGATGGGTATTGTTTTTTAATCCAGTCTATTACTCTGTGCCCTTTTATTGGTGAGTTCAGTCCATTCACATTTATGGTGATGATCGATATATGAGGATTTCCTATGGCTGTTACTTTCTCCCTTATTTCTTTATTTCTTTATTTATGTATTTATTGTTGTTGTTTCAACTCGTCCCCATTTAGTTTGATTTTTTGTTTCAGGTCGAATAGCCTCCTTCACTATTTCATCACATGCCGACATCATGCTGGAGAATTCTCTTAGCTTCTGTATGTCTGAAAAGGTCTTTATTCCTTCTTCATATCTGAAGGAAAATTTTGCTGGATAAATTATTCTTGGCTGGTAGTTTCTCTCCTCTAATATTTTGAATATTTCATTCCACTACCTCTGGCTTGTAGAGTTTCTGCTGAGAAGTCTGATGATAGCCTGATGGGCTTTCCTTTAAAGTCTACTGGTTTTTTTTCCTGCTGACTGCCTTGAGAATTGTTTCTTTGTCTTTGATTTTTGACATTTTCAGTATAATGTGCCTTGGAGTAAATCTTCTGGGAACCAGGTAGCTAGGGGTCCTGTTTTCTTCTTGAATTTGGGGTTCCAGGTCTCTTCACAGGTTTGGAAAGTTCTCATCTACTATTTGTTTGAGTAAGCACTCTGTAGAATTTTGTTCTGCTCCTTCTGTTATTCCTATTCTAATGTTGTTCTTTCTAATGGAGTGAGATAGTTCTTGTAGAGTTCTCTTGGTTCTTTTGACTATCTTCTTTTTTCTGTGTTGTTTCCATGTTCCAATTTTCAATATCACTAATTCTTTTCTCCATGTAGTTGGCCCTGTTTCCTATGGTATTTAGTTCATTTCTCAGTTCTTCCATTGCATTATTTAGCTCTCAAATTTCTATTTGATTCTTTTTTATATTTTCAATTTCTTTATTTAAATGTTCCATTTTTTCACATATTTTCTTTCTGAGATCATTTATCTGTGTCTGGGTACTCTGCCAATATGCTTTCAGCTCTCTGAGTGTCTTAAGAACTGAATCCTTGAATTCCATCACTTAGACCATATATCAGTTCCTTTCCTGGATATTTTTTATTTTCTTTCTGAGCAGCTTTGAATTCTAAGTTACTTGTATTTGATGTGTTTCTTTTTCTGGGCTTGAGGGCATTTTCCTTGGCAGATATAGATCTTTCTCTCTCTTTTCTCAGTTGGTATTACTGTAGTGTCTTTCAATATTTTTCTCTTGGTTATTCGAATTCCTGTCTCTGGGAGCTTTTTTTTCAGGGTGGCTTCCCTTCTTTTGATCCAGTTGCCTTGGTCTTGATGTGTCTCCTCTTTTGAAAAATGTGGTGGGTGATGGTGTGCTACGCCTCTGTACAGGGATCTGTACAGGGAAAAGCTGCTGTGCCTGTGTTTTAGAGTTTTCCTGAGCTCTACTACAGGTTTCCACAGGTGTGGCATGTATTAAAAAGGATGCAGGTTTATTTGCCTTTTCTTCCCAGCTGATTGTATAGCAGACACTAGGAGGAGTTGGCTGAGTGAGCTTTGGGAGAGAGTCAGGGGAAGCAGCCAGCACAGTGTCTCTGGTTTCTGCCTAGGCTTGGGGATGGTGTGGTCTTTAGCCGCTTTGTTTCCTATGGTAGCTCCCCTGGTTGCTGACTCCACTGCAATACTGGTCTGTATGTCAAGGGTGCCTGGGCTGCCTGGTGCAGGATGGCTGGAAGCGGGCTGAGTGAGCTCCACTGGCTCAGCCTTTCTCCTTTCTCCTGAGCCCTCATTTCACTCAGGGTCATGCTTTTATTCTGGTGAGTATTTCCATGGCAGCCAGCTCTCAGTTTCAAACTTGCCCAGAACCAATTTGTGGTTACAGTGCTACACTGAAGCTGGGGGTGCTATTCTCACCCAGGGCAGTTCATATGTTTTGTTCAGTCTCTAACCTGTCCCAGGGTGCAGTGCTGAAGTTGGGGCCCTAGTGCACTGCCAATTGGTTGGGGTTTAAACTTGCTGTGGTCTCACAGGGTTTCAGCCACCCTCGCCTCTACTCTTGTTGCCATTTGGCCTCTAACATGCCTGGGATTCTGTTGCTCTTCAGCCAGTGTCCCCTGGCTCCTTCCTCATTCCTTCTGTCATCCCTTTGTTGGGTCACGTTCTGCAGCCTTGTCTCCACTCTGATCCCTCTGTCCTCTCCTGTTTTCCCCCCTTTCTCTGAACTTTAGAGGTTTTCTTGTGATGCATGGGTCTTTCAGTGGAGACTGTGCCGTTCACGATTCCCATGTTGGACCCTGGTTGTTCAAGTATATTTTCCAGGAGAGATTTCAAGGATCTCCTCTACCCCAGATTTTTGTGGGTTTTTTTTCCCATTTTCATAAAATATCTTTTTCCATCCATTTATTTTCAGTCTGTGCATATCTTATGATCTGAAGTGAGCCTTTTGTTGGCAACATATGTAAGAGTCTTGTTTTCTTATCCATTTAGCCACCCTGTTTTTTGATTGGAACATTTAGTCCTTTACATTGAAAGTAATTGTTAATTGCCATTTTATTATTCATATTTTTACTTTTTTCTTTTTCTTCTTAAAGAAGTTCCTTTAACATTTCTTACAGTATTGGTTTAGTTGTTACAAATTCCTTTATCTTTTTCATGTCTGGGAAGCTCTTTATCTGTCCTTCAATTGTAAATGACAGCTTTGCTGGGTAGAGTAGTCTTGGTTGTAGGTCCTTGCTTTTCATCACTTGGGTGTTTCTTGCCACTCTCTGTCAGCCAGCAAAGTTGCTATTGAGAAATCAGCTGACAGTCTCATGGGAGCTCCCTTGTATGTAACTAACTGCTTTTCTCTTGCTGCTTTTAGGATTCTATTTTTGTCTTTAACCTTTGGCATTTTAATTATGATGTGTCTTGGTGTGGTCTTCTTTGAGTTCATCTTGTTTGGGACTCTCTGCACTTTCTGGGTTTATATGTCAATTTCCCTCACCAGGTTAAAGAAATTTGCCATCATTGTTTCTTCAAGTAGGTTTTCAAGCAATTTGTTGCTCTCTCTTCTCCTCCTGGTACCCCAATGATGTGAATATTGGTATGCTTGATGTTGTCCCAGAAGTCCCTTAAACTAACCTTGTATTTTGGGGATTCTTTCATTTTATTTCATTTATTTATTTAGTTTGCTATTTTGATTGGGTGTTTTCTGCCACTTTATCTTCTAAAGTGCTGATTGGATCCTCCACTTCATCTACTCTATTGTTGATGCCATCTAGTGCTTTTTTTATTTCAGTTATTGTATTCTTCATTTATAACTGGTTATTTTTAATTTTTTATTTCCATTTTTAAATTTCCCATGTCTTCTTTGAAGTTCTCACTTAGATTATTGAGCATCTTTATAACCAGTGTTTTGAACTCTGCATCTGGAAAATTGCTTATCTCCATTCTGTTTAGTTCTTTTTCTGAAACTTGCTCTGTTCTTTTATTTGGGACATGTTTCTTTGTCTCCTCATTTTAGCTGACTCCCTGTGTTTTTTTCTATGTATTAGGTAGATTTACTACTCTCCCAGTCTTGATAGAGTGGCCTTATATAGTAGGTATACTGTGGGACCCAGTGGCACAGTCTTCCTGCTCACCTGAGGGAGTTTCTCTCTTGCTGCTTCCAAGAGTCTCTCTTTGCCCTTAGCTTTTAATAATTCAATTATAATGTGTCTCTGCATGAACCTCTTTGTATCTGTGCTTCTTGGAGTTCATTAAACATTTAAATATGTTGGTTCATATGTTTTTATGAAATTTGAAAAGTTTTCAACAATTATTTCTTTAAGAATATTTAAAGAATATTTCATTTTTTAAAAATTCTCCTTAAACCTGATAATCTGAATTGACCTATCATCAAGTTCACTGATTTTTTTCTTCTACTTTCTTAAATCTGGTATTGCAACACTCTACTGAGTTTTTAATTTCAGTTATTGTACTTTTTAGAGTCAGCATTTCTGTTTGGGTTCATTTTATAATTTCTATCGATTTGCTGATATTCTGTATTTATTCATACATTGTTCTTCTAGTTTCTTTTAGTTCTTTGTCCATGTCTTTAGCTGTTTGAGAATATTTAAATGAGCTGATTTAAAGTCTTTGTCTGATAAGGTTAGTGCCTGTGTTTTCTCAAGAATAGTTTCTGTTTATTTCTTCTCTGAAAAAAAATCAAACTTTCTTATTTTTTTTCATGGTCCTTAGTTTTTTGTTTTTTTTTTGTTTGTTTGTTTTTGTTTTTTTGTTTTTTTTGTTTTTTTCTTTTTGCTGTTGTTGTTGAAAGCGGACATTTTGATTGTTATAATGTGCTAACTATAATTTTGACTAATCCCCCTTCTCGACCTTTGTTTTTGTTGCTTAATATAGGCTTTAGTGATTTGTTTAGTGAGTTTTAGAAACTATTTTTGTAAAGTCTGTATTTCTCTCTCAGCTTTCAGACTTTAGAGAGAATTGAGGGCATTGAAACTAGTAATTTAATTCTTAGCATTTATAACAGATAAATAACTTTATGTTGTCTATTTCATTTAAATCTCACAACACATATTTTGTAAAGAACATCAATACTCTGATTTTACAAATGAGGTAACTGGGCTTCAGACTGTTCCCTTGCCCACGGTCAAGACTAAATAAGATATTCACCAACTTTCTCTAGCTTCAAGGTCACATGTCTGTGCTATGCTATTTTTATTTTTGGAAAACTCTTAGTGTGAAAGAAATTCAACTGGATTAAAGTTGACAGGAGATTGGGCAGGATGGGTCAGTGCTAAGGAAAGATGACATCTTGATCAGAGCAGAGTGTGTACGCTAAATCATTGAACACTTGGGGACTGAATTGAATTCCAGTAGAATTGAGCTCTGAAGTCAGAAAGGTCAGTGTGATCTTAGATGGAAGCCTCCTTATTTAGCTGAGGTAACAGGAGGAGGCAGGCTGGTGACAGTCTGGAATCCTGAAGGTGCCCTGTTGGTTTTGCTGATATACATTCTTTAGTGGTCTCCCCAAGATGGGCTGCAATGCAAAACAAAATCCAATTATTTTCCATTCCCTTTTATATTGGAAGGAGAGCCAATTCATCCCAAGTTAACCGATAGAAACTCTCCCCAGTTTTATTCTCCACATCCCCCTGGGAGTGTGTTTGTTAGAGCAGCTGAGATATGAAGAGAGGTTTTCAGGAGACTTGTTTCCCTGGAAGTTTAATTGCCAGAGACTGGGGACAAAGGTGTGGCAGAGGAGGGCTCTCCAAGGATTTGTGAAAAAGAAGTAACAGAAAGGGGAACAATGGGTGTCAGTGAGGAGTGGCAGGGAATAAAAGCTCTCATCCAGGTGCTGGATCTGGCCCAGGAGGGGACTCCTCCATAGGTGAAAAGCTCTGTACTACTCCCAGTAAGAAGCCCTTTCCCTTGGGATTTGTCCCTGTCCTACCTTTTTTCCTTTTAGATGAGAAATGCATGTACTATAATTACTGTTTCTGGAAGGAGTTTTTTTACCCCTCAAGATTTTTCCAGAGGTTTAGCCTGGTTCTATCTTCCAGATTTTTCTGTGATCCTTTTTTCAGAATCCGTTCTCTTCCCATTTTAAGCCAACTCAATCTTTCTTCAAAATCTTTCTATACCTTTAAAGGACAGCATTCTGTGGATGGGGACTAAGCCAAGCACCATTGATATCTTTTATTTTCACAGAATAAGAGGAGAGTCTAAAAGAGTTCAGACCACATGAGCCTTTATTTCTTCTCAAAATTTCTCTCCTCTACCTTCCTTAGGTCTCTCCTGCTTCCATTTCAGAGCCATTTCCAATAAGGAGATGGAAGCCACCCAGTTTCCCTTCACTGAGAGAGACCTTGTTGCAGAACCAACTAAGTGATCAGAGCAGCCTTTCCTGGAATCTATTTACCAGTACACATGCATTTGTGTGCTCCCTCCTGACTCCCCAGTCCTTCCTGGTATCACTGGTTACCTGGGTTCAGGT
Organism: Lyroderma lyra; assembly: GCA_004026885.1. Taxonomy (NCBI): domain Eukaryota; kingdom Metazoa; phylum Chordata; class Mammalia; order Chiroptera; family Megadermatidae; genus Lyroderma; species Lyroderma lyra. Next base: position 13,822 of record PVJL010012942.1, on the reverse strand, counting down.
AGGTGCTTCCTTTCTGTGTCTTTTATTTCCCCTCTTTGTTATCAAATGCTTAAAATGTTTGTCCACCCCACAACTATCACTACCATTCTACTGTTTATTATTTCTCTTGAGGTAGGGAACTCTGGGTGATGAGATTTGGTTTCTAAAAAATTGTATTTTTCCTCAACTCCTTATTCTGTGGGTAGAACTAGAGAAAATCTGAAGGTTGTTCCATTCAATGTCATTTTACAGCTTAGGAGAATGAGACCCAGAAGGAGGAAGTGACTTCCTCAGGGTTTCACCACAGGTTTTGGGAAGGGTGGGCACTATTTTGTTTTTTCAAGTTTAGGGAAGATGTGACAATGGTTACTACACCCCTCAACTGACCCCCTCAAGGTACTGAGAGAGTTGTCTATCTCTGATAATATCAGGCTTTTAAATTTAGAAAAGTAGTGATAGAGTCCTCTCCTGCTCACCACATGTGCTTATATTTCTAATTCTTTGAAACAAGTTTCTGCTTGCTGCTCCCACACATCCTATATACGAGTATATGTTTTTTCTGTTTGGATGTTCTCTCCTATATACCTTCCTTTTGACAGACAGTCAGGGCTCTGATCTTACTGGGGAAGACATGATTTGGTATAGCTTCTCCCTTCTTTCTGTTGAATGAATGGTCAGGAAAAGCATTTTAGGCAAATGGAGTGGTGTGAATACAAGCAGAGTCTGGTCAGTAGAGATTGTTTAGACTCCAGCATATTGAGATGGAGAGGAAAGCTGGGACTGAAGGGACAGGCCTGAGATGCCGGGTTCTGCTGAATTTGGTCTTGCAAGTTACATAGAGCTTGAGCCACCTGAAACAGGCCAGGCTCTTGAATACGAACATGAGTGTTCTAATGGTGGATGAGGAACCTGGGTGAGGCCATGATCAGTGTTTCTGTTCAGATTAGAAGCAGCTGCTTTGGTCCCTCAGGAGCCAGGGGCAATTGTGAGAAGAACTTCAAGGGGGACAGGTGTTGCCCAAGTGAGCCAGAGGGTATTGAAGGCAATGCAGTCTGCTCCAATGCCCTTCCCAACAGGATGGGAAGACTCAGAGACACTGTACTCTCAGTCCCTGCGTCCCAGAAGTCAGAGAGCTCATTATGGTATTGGTAATGGAAGGGCTGTGTTCCTGTGCCTGGCTGCCTCTCACTCAGGTGCCCCTTCTCTTCCTGTGTCTTATCCCATCTGTGCCAGAGTCTTTCCCCTGATCCTTCTCTTTTAGCATCTGAGTTCTCCTGTCTCACCATGTCTATGTTCTTTTATTTATTGCATTGTGTCTTTGCTTTCTTACTTTCCATCTCTACTGGTGAAATAATGTTTCTGATATTCTAACTTTTCCCTCTTTGTTTTTCTCCATCTCATCACATTTCTTTGTCTTGTTCCCTTTTCCTTGACATTTTCCCATTATTCCTTTCATGTATCCTCTCTTGGTCTCCTCATTCCTCTCCTTTCTGGTTCCTCACTCTTTCTCTTGTGCCTCCTTGCATTGTGTGCTGTCACTCTATCAGAGTCACTGTCATTTCCTAGGATGAACTTTTCAATTTGCTCCTATGTGCTGTGACTGTGGTGTGTATGGCCAGGTAGCTATGGCAACAAAGAGATCCACCCAACACCCAGAGGTGACATTGAGAATAGTATCCAGTCAATGTTATTTTTTCTCTAAAAAAATGTTAATATATGAATTTATTAGTTTTACTTTTTCAAAGAATTTCTAAATTGTTATTTGTTTTATGTACTTAAGAATGTCATGTTACAACAGAAACTTAAAGAGAAAATATCTTCCAGTAACATCCATTACCTTCTTTGGAAATCTTCACTTAATTTCAAGGAATACATGAGCATATCCTTGTCAAAAACTTAAATATTACACATCAAACTAGAGTCCCTCTTTGACCATGATTTTTACCCAGTCCTAAACCTTTCTCCAGAGGTAACCATTGTTATCAAACTGTGTTCTTCAGTACTTTATGTGTACTTGCTTCTCCTATTCTTGCCTCTCCACACTTAATATTACCAAAGTATGCCAATTTGATGGGTCAAAAGTTGTATCTGTTTTAACCTGAACTTCACTAATTACTAGTGAAATAAGTAGTCTTAAATGTTTATTTGGATTTTCTTTTCTGAGAATTACTGTTCATTTTATTTATCAATTTTTCATAATGATTTTGGGTATCGTATACCATAATTTAAATATGAAAAGGCATGATCCTTTTCCAATCTAGTACTATGTATTTTAAAGAGTATTATAAATATTTATATTACATGAGTTACATATATTATGTTCATTCTTTTGTGCCTTATTGAATGTTGTCATTCCTACTCTAAGGTCACAAACACATTCTCCTATATTTCTTCTAATAATGTTATAGGTTTCTCCAGTTAGTTTTTTGATCTGCCAGGAATTTATTTATGTATGTAGGATCAGGTAGGGATCTAATTTTTTCCACAACGGGTGAGCAATTGTCTCAAAGCATTCATCGAATAGTCCCTTTTTTCCTCAGAGGTTTTAAATTTTATTATTTAAGTCAGGTTATAAAATTTCACACAAATATAGGTGTGACTTGGAACTTATTCTGTCTGTTCTGTTGGCCAACTTGCCTCTTCCTTCACCAGTACCAAACTCATTATATTTTGATAACCGATGAGGCTGTTTTACTTTTTACTCTGAACCATTGGACAGTGTTTAACTTTTTCAAAACTATTTTGGCTATTTGTTTAGCAAAATTTATCAAGTACCTCCAACATGCTATTCATGCATTTTGGTTCCAACTTGGTCAATTTCCATGACAAATCCTATGGGGGATCATGTCAACATTATGTTTATGTATTTATTTAGAGTATATTATTGTCTCACAAAGAGTAAAATTTAAAAGGCACAAAATCACATGTCATAAAGACTCTTCTCTATCTTAGATCTCAACAATCTGATTCTTTTGATTTTTTTCCTCTGAGGCAAATAGTGTTATTTATTTAGGTTTCATTCCATAGCTTTTATTTATAGTATGTACACACATACAATTCTTTTTTATACCTATATGTGTAAAATGTAATATTATATAATGTTATGTGATATGAGTACAATTATGATTATAACATAATATAATTTATATAACAATATGTAACAATTATGACATAAAATTATATAGTATGTAAATTTTATATGTACAATTATACTATGTACACTACTCTGATCTGTACCTTTTTTACTAAACAATTTAATTTGCAGAGAATTCTATATTGACTTTAGAAAGCAGCCTCATTCCATTTCTTATTTATATATTACTCCATGGTTTATTTAACCTTTTCTCTATTAGTGGATATTTAGATTGTTTGCAATCTTTTTTCTTCTATAAACAAATCTACACCAAATCATCTTGTGTAGCTGTCATTTCACATGTGTACAAATATACCTGTAAATGCATTGCTGTAAGTAGAACTGCTTAGTCAAAAGGTATTTTTAGTTTTAAAACTCCATTCTATGAATATTCTTCTTTTGATAGGATTTTATTCTTGTTTTATGTCTAGTATCTTTACTTATCTCATCTAATGTTGATTATAAGAATTTTAAAACTTCCTTTTTCCCTGAAGAATCTTTTCTTTTATCCATTTTGCTTTGTTGATTTTCTTCCCCTTTGAGGATGAAAACTTTTTTCAGATGTCTGCTGACGCTCGATTATCTGCTCATTTGAAAATGTGGGGTAAGAATAAACAACTTGGGTGCCCCAAGCACGTGGCTGTGGCATGTCAATAACAGCTTCACTCAGGGTGAGATGACTGGAGTTTTATTTATTTATTTATTTTAAGTTCTAATGTCAGTATCTTCAGATGTTTCCTGGGCTGGTCAGATTCATGGATTGGGGCAGAGAGCTTCCCAGAGCTGAGTGGGAGATGAGGCTAGGCACCCTGCTTTGCTTTGGTGGCATGTCCCCTTGCATTGACAGCACTCTTACCTCCCCCAGGACTCCCCTAGGCTTCACTTGTCCTGGAGAATTAGTTGCCTACTTGCTTCTCTCTCTCAGGCTGAGGGAAGAGCAGGGCCCATCTATGCAGAGTCAGGAGAGATCTGTGCTTCTTCAGTGGACTTTTAAGCAAAGCCTGATCTCAGTCTTGCCTTCACCATGACTTAATCAGTGCCTTGGCCCTCTCAGGTCTGCAAGTCGGTTACCATCTAGCCTTCTTCTTCTAGTTCTAAAGAATGTTGCTGTTGTCTTCTGTCTTGTCCTCACTGTATCTGCGGGCACTCTCTAGTGGGATTTTTGGAGGGAGCAGTGATGTAGGCTCAATAGGCCATTTTAATCTAGAAGTGAAGTTCTTTGTATATCATCGTTCTCAAGATCCTGAGTGTTGAATATAACTTTTAGTTTTCCTCAAGCTACTTAGATGGAGAACTGGAGGGCTATTCCTAATGCACATCCTCTGTTGTCTCCAGGCCACCACGGCAGAATTCTTCCTGCAAATATGGTTGGTCTTTAGGATTCTTTATTCAATTGCTTCTCCTTTGTTCCTTGTGATAAACCGGGTCCTGAGAGGTTCCTTGCACCATTTTCTTGCTTCTGCTGATGCAAACCAGTGATTTTGGTTTTGCCCCTTTCTTTGCAGAGGTTACTTTGTGATCTGTGTTCACAGGTGTCCTTTTCCTACTTTCTTCATTCCTGCTCTGTTTCTCCTGCTTCTGCTGTCCCTTCCAATTTTATCTTGTGGGTTAAGCTTCAGCAATTCCAACTTCATCCAACATGGACTGTGCTTCTGCTCTGGATCTCCTTACTGTTTGGGGTGACACCTGAGAGAATTTTTAACTCTATACTGCTATCTTCAAATGGCAAGTGTGCTTTGGGATTTTACTTGGTATCACACAGATTTATTTTGGGGAAGAATTTATATCCTTACAGAGCCTACTATCCAAGAATATACATAGCTTTCTTCAGGCCTTCTTTGATGTCTTTCAAATGTTTTGTCATTATTAGCATTAGGGTTCCTTTCTAGGTACTTTACAGTTTTTGTTGCAATTTTAAGATATATTTATTTTTTCTACTATTTTCACTAATTGGTTAGTGGTATTACATGAGAAAGCTGCTCATTTTGGGTGTTGATATTATATAATATAACTTTGCTTTAAAAATATATTACATTTCCACATTTCTTATATAAAATGTATAAAATATAAAGAAACTGGGGAGACATAACCCTTAATCCTACCACCTAGAAGAAAACTCATTATCTTGGAGTATTTACTCCTAGTCTTTAAAAACTTAAAAATACTCAATAGATATAAATTTTTGCTCACTATTTATAAAAATGTTATAAATACTAATTGACTACATATTATTTTGTCATGTGATAGTACCATAACTTTCTTAGTTTTTCCTTTGTGTTGAGTATTTGGGCTGCCTTTAGTTTCTCATTTACTAAGTTTTTTAGAAAATACTTTTTTATTACTAAATTTATTAGGCTGACATTGATTAGTAAAAATTATATAGGTTGCAGGTGTACAATTCTATACTACATCATCAATGTGTCGTGTTATGCGCTCATCACCCAGAGTCAGTTCTCTTTCCATCACCATATATTTGTGTCTCTGTCCCTTTTTTTTCCATCACCCTCCCCCCTTACCTTTAAGTAACTGCTAAGTTACTGACTCTGTCCATGAGTTTTGTATCTTTGTTGCTCCTAATTTTATGTTCCACATAGGAGTGGAATCATGTAGTTCTTGGTTTTTCCTATCTGGCTTATTTCACTTAGCATGATGATCTCAAGAGCCATCCATATTGTCATAAATGGCCTTATTTTATCGTTCTTTATAGCTGAGTAGTATTCCATTATTTAAATGTACCACAACTTCTTTAAGCTTTCATATTTGGTTTATTTATTTATTTATTTATTTATTTATTTATTTATTTTATTTTTTTGCTTTTTGGTATATGGGTAGCTCCCTGGCTGGGAATCGAACCCAGGCCGCAGTGCTGACAGTGCCAGCGCCGAAGCCTTAAGCCGCTACACCACCAGGGCACTCCCTAAGCTTTCATATTTGGAAAGAACAAAATTAATAAATTTCCCTCTGTCTAAGTTTCCAAAGTTGTGAATTATAGATAATTATCAACCTTTCAAGGCAGTTATGATGACTAAATGTGAGGATGTGACAATGTTCATATGGTGCCTTACACATGAGAGATGCTCAACTAATGTCAGCTGATATCACTTCTAAACTACTAGGCATTGCTTGTTATAACCTTCATTTTTACTGTAACCCTATTAGATGGTATTGTTATCCCAAATTAAGATAAGGAAACTGAGGTTCTGAAATTTATGTAATTGCCCAGTTCACACAGTTGGTAAATGTCTTTGTTGCCTTAGTACTTTTTCCTGAAAAAGCCAATCTTTGGGTGAGGCTGCCCCAGAGCTTTGTAGAAGAACCCAAACATGAGGGTTAGAGAATAGACCAATAGCTAGCAGAGGCAGAAGCAGTGCCCTCTTTCGCAATCAATAATTTAAAATTTGCTTTTCAACTATATGCAGAAAGTTCTAGAAGTTAAATCAACACCAACAGTTTGCATTTTTGTAAGATTCTTTTTCTAAAAGAGGCCAGGCTTTTTACTTTAAACCAAGTAACATTAAAAAAGGGCAACACAATGGGCAAAGTTTTAATGTCCTCATTATTATGGCACTACACATGATCCTTCTGCTTCTAGACCCCAACCCCCTCCAGCACACCCCTCTGCAGGAACAATGGCCTGGATGGGAAACCAGACTCTCATCTCGCACTTCGTCCTCCTGGGCCTCTTCACCCACACACCACTACACTTCTTCCTCTTCTCCATCATCATGGTGATGTTTCTGGTGGCCCTCTCTGGCAATGGGCTCATGATCATCCTCATCAATGTAGATTCCCGCCTGCACAGCCCCATGTACTTCTTCCTCAGCTGGCTGTCATTCATGGACCTCATGCTCATCTCCACCATTGTTCCCCGGATGGCTGCCGACTTCCTCCTGGGCTGTGGCTCAATCTCCTTCATAAGTTGTGGACTCCAGATTCTCATCTTTCTCACTGTTGTGGGGGATGAGTGCTTCCTGCTGGCCTTCATGGCCTATGACCGCTATGTGGCCATCAGCAACCCATTGAGGTACTCAGTGATCATGAACCGCCGTGTCTGCTGGCTCATGGTGGGAGGGTCCTGGTTCTTTGGCCTGGTAGATGGACTGATCCAGGTTGTCTTTACATTGAGCTTCCCCTACTGTGGCTCCCAGGAGATTGATCACTTTTTCTGCGATGTTCCCACAGTGCTCAAGCTGGCCTGTGCCGACATCTCCCTCTACGAGAGCATGATATATATCTGCTGTGTCGTCATGTTGCTCATTCCCTTCTCTGTTATCTCTGCTTCCTACCTGCGGATCCTAATGGCTGTGCTTTGCATGCATTCTGCTGAAGGTCGGCAGAAGGCCTTTGCTACCTGCTTCTCCCACATGGTAGTGGTTTCCCTCTTCTATGGGGCTGCTGTGATCACATACATGCGGCCCCAGACTTACCACTCCTCCAAGCAGGACAAGGTGGTTTCTGTCTTCTATACCATGGTCACCCCTATGCTCAACCCACTTATTTATAGCCTGAGGAACAAGGAAGTAGCCAGGGCTCTAAGGAAACTCCTGGGGAGTTGTCCCTGTGTTGGGGAAGAGGACTAGGTTGTTGCCGGCACCTGTAGATGTGGACGCTGAGGTCAGGGAACCTGGATTAGCCCATTGTAGTTTTATTGGAGGAGAAACAAAGATGCCCTACTGAAAATATAAGTCACTCTCTGACCCTTGTTAATCAGATTAGCACATCAATTCAATCCATCACGTCCAAGCTGAGTGTGGACAATGTGGAAGGAAGGCTGGGTCAATACGGTTACAAAAAGTAAAAGACACAGAGCCTTTATCTCACAGCTTCTGGGAGAGTTGGCAGGTGAAAGGTCTCAGCTGTGTCCCTCTCCTGAAATTGCCCATGACCAAGGAGATGCACCTTGCATCATGCTTCACCTTGAGGGGATGACTGAATTCCATGAATGGTCAGTGGATGGTATAAAGTTCTTGCTGCCTTGTCTTAGTTTCTCTGAAGGGCTATTCAAGATCTAGAGCTCCTCACAGGATCATCAGAGGTATCATAGGCAATTTCTCCCTGTGTCTAATTTTGCATCTTTAATTCCCTGCCCCACACACAATAGGTTTCAATCCTGAGAACACTCTCCAATAAACCTTTTGCATGTACAGGCTGTCTCAGTCTGTTTTCTGGAAACCTGATCCAGGACACATGCAAACTCAGGAATAATGGTAAGCTAAAGTAGAGTTTGCTAAATATGGCATGTATTTGTACTCAAGGTATGATGAGTGTACCGAGAAGGGTCCTATTGCCTGGGTGATGTAAGGGAGAAGTCAGAAATGGCATTATAGAGACATCTAAGATAGGTTTAATGCAAGAGTTGCAAACTTAAATGCCCTCAGGCCCAGACGGGAGGTATCAATGAGGGGAGCTATCTCTTGAGGACAGCAGTGGATGGGACTTTCATTTCTCAATTAAAGTCACTCAGCTACTTTGCTCTACACTGAATAAGTGAGTGTTGAGTTAGGAAGGAGATTAAATATAAGTTAGGTATAGGCTGGAGGAGCAACCATTGATGGGCCTCAAAATTGGACCCTGGAAACCCAGAGGACAGCATTAAGTATTGGGCACCCAAAGGAGAGGAGACGTGCACAGCGGAAGCCCAGACAACAGAAGAAGGGCAACCTTTCTACACTGTCCACTAAGATGACTCTCAGATCTATACCTCTCTCCTGACCCCAAGGACAATCTTAGGAATCTCCCTTCTTAAAGTTCCATGCCTCAACAGCTTCCAGTTCTGAGACTTTTTAAATCCTGAGTTTTATTCTGCCCTATATCTCAACCCTGATTAGACTGGGACATACTGAGAATTGAAGAGAGCTGAGTGGAAGAGCATTCTCAAGGTTGAAGGAGTGTTGTTTTGGAATTCTTGTGCAGCCCTATAGCTCTGACCCAGCTTGGAAGCAAGGGTATGAGTAGGTTCTGCAAGGGAGAAAGAGACAGACATATAGGATGAGTTAGGTAAGACCTAGCAAAAATCTTTCCACTGCTTTTCTCTTTTCTGTATTTCCACTCAAGGAAGCAAGTAACAAAATAATGACATAAAACTGATAGAAGCATTCTTTCTCAGAGCTTGATTTAAATAAAAAATCCTGAACTGTGTTAATAATTTGAATAATTCACATTTGAGAGAAGCAAATGTTACAGATACAAGCTTCATATTAAAATTATAGACATTACTTCCTAACTGCCTTTTCAAGTGCTGAGTGTTGCTTCAAAGGCCAGGACTAAGACAGAGGAAGATGTCACAATGAGGTGGGTATGTGCCATAGGACCCCTAAGCATTCCTGAAGTCAATTTCCAGGGGCCTTTAGAAAGGCTATGATTCAGGCCAGCCATGGCTATACATAGCACAGGTTCAGCCTGTGCATGAAAATCAAGGAGATTTTTGCTTGAGCAATTGTCCACATGAGCTAGCCTATGTTTGCATATCTCTCATTTCCCTTCTCTTATCCAGTGTTGTATTTGGGGTGATAGTGTCCCAGTTATTCAGAAAGTTTCAATCCCTTTAACACATTACTAGACTTATCACATCCCAAGCAAAAGTGTTATCACTCTTTGCAAGACTGAGACAGGTCATGTTTAATTGTGAATTTGTTTAGGTATTCTTCAGCCTTTAATAACAAAAGCATTCTTCCTCTTGTGGCTTCTGTTTTATAGAGTGAGAGTTGGGCAAAACCAAGTCTATTCTCTGCCTCTCTCACTGTCCTGAAGGTCACAGCCAACTTCTGTCATGGGCTGAGGATTGGCACTGTGGGTTGGGCAGAAAGAGAATCAAGGGGATTATCCAGAGAGTAGACAGATCTTGTCTCAGTATTTGACCCTGGTAGAAAAGCAAGGGTAGGAATATCCATGGTGGGGGTGGGAGTCGAGTTGAATGATGATTTTTTTAAAAGATGAGGACATCTGACTTCTGAATCAAGATGGTGCAGTGCATTGATGCATCATAAACCTCTCTTCAAAAATTTATCGCAACCAGGATAAAATATAAAAAGAGAAAACAAGAGGATGCAATTGGTTTCAGATACAAGGTAAGAAACTTTGTGGAATAGAAACAATAGAGAAGTTCCACATAGTGAGCAGGGCTGAAACCCTGGGCTTGCTGGGGTCTGGAGTTGGACACACCTTAGGTGGAGCATCCTACAAGTTCCATGTAAGACAAGGAACAGGAACTAGGTTTGGGGCCTGGAGGCAGGGGCTAGAGTAGGGCTCCATCTGAACCCCTAAAAGAAATTAAAAACCCTATGACCAAGTGCCCCTTGGGGCTCTAGTTTGGGGGAGCTGCAGCCTGGGGATGCACAGATTGAGCCCTGAGACCACTTAGTTTTGCCATTGTGCCAACATATTGGGCAGCAACGGTGAGTTCACACTTTAAAACTTGCTCCAGGATGTGGTACCCAGAAGCCTAGAAAGAAGTAATCATCAACAACTGAGCAGGGTGGGAAGGTCAGTGCACGTTTTTTATAGGGACATGCATGACAGAGACAAAAAATGATAATAATAAAATACAAAATTTAAATCTCACCTTCAAAAGGAACCTGAAAACAAATGAAAAACCAAAACATAAGCCAAATTAACACTATAATTCATTCAAGATGAAATTAATATTATAGAAGAATTAGACAAAGAATTTAAAATAATGTTTTTAATTCTGTGTATGAAGGGAAGGTGAAACTGTATTTTCTACCAAAATGGAATACAAAAATAGTAAATAAAAATAGTCAGAAATGAACTATGAATGGTGACAATGAAAAATATGTGGGATAAATCTGCATTAAAATAAAATTAATAAAACTTATTACAATTAAGTATCCCAGTATATAGACTGAGAGGTTTCATATCAGCCCAACAGAAGTTTTAGCAAGAGGAATGGAGCAGATGGATGTTGTAGAAGTGGCATTTGAAGAGGAAATTCCTGAAAATTAAGAAAGACCCAAGTCTCAGCATGAAAATATTCTCTGAATTCTGAGCAAAATAAATAAAAATAAAGCCACACTCAGATATACTGTAGTGGAACTACAGTCATCAAGGATAAAGAGATGGTCTTAAAAGCTACCAGAAAAGAAAGAAAGTCTAACAATAAATGACTGACCATTAGCTTCCTCAGACTTCTGATCATGACTGTCAAGAACAAAAGACAGTGGAGTGACATCTACAGAAAGCTGCAGCGAAAATGTTTACCTGGAAGTCTTAATTTCATCACACTGTCATTTAAAAAGGGGAAAAAAATAAGCATTTTATTCAGATAAATAAAATCAGAGAGGGTGTTTACTGCCCACAGATTCCCACTGAAAGAACTATTTGAAGGATGTGCTCCACTGAGAATGAAATGGAACACAGAGGAAAAATTAACCAGATACCCCAAGGAGCTTAGTTATTGCTAAAATATATCTGCAAAAATAATTAGCTATTGATTTTTAAAAATTCAACAACTGATTTTTTTGTGTTTAATGAAAGAATAAAACCAAATCCCCAAACAACAAAAGGAACTTTGGGCATGGTCAGGAAGAAGAAAAAAGTGCTGATTTAGGTCCAGAGTTGTAGGAGATGCCCTTGGAGCCTCACTCATAGGCTCTGGGCATTTGCTCTTCCTTTGCACAGCAGTAACTCTTATGACAAACACCCATGCCTCTCTGTTAGAGTGCTTTCTCTGGCTAGAGTGTGGGCTCAGCCACCTAGAGGAAAGGCCAAGGGAGTTAGCATTCCTGACAGCATCCTTCAACCCATCCATCTGACAGTTGGAAATAGGACTGAACAGAAAGTGGGTAGCACAACCTGGTATCATCTGCCCCAACCAAGACACTTGTCATTATTGCTGTTATCATAACTTAATTTGTCTCTTCTTGAACTATCTATAACTGGATCATACTCTATATGCTATTTTGTTCTGGTTTCTTTCACCCAGCATATTTTATACATGTTATGTGATTCCTTTCAGTTGTTGAGTAATCGTCTATTGTGTCACCATCCCCACACTGGTTAATCCATCTTCCTGTTGCTGGACATTGGGATGCTTTGCAGTTTTTAGCTACTCTGAATAATAATGTTGCTAGAAACACTGTTGTATACCTCTTTTTGTGAATAAATTACATCCAATACTCTTTGACATACATCTAGAAATTGAATTGCTGGGTCATATCATGTATTTATATTAGAAAATGCAAAACTTTTTCCATAATAGTTTTACTGTTTTACATTTTCTCACCATCATATGAGAGTGGCAGTTGCCCCATATCCTTGCAAACATTTGATATTATTAGCTTTTTAAATTCTAGCCACTTTATTGAGTAATAATATCTCATTGTTTAAATTGCATTCTCCTGAAGATGTTTTCTAGAGCTGTTGTGCACATTTTCATACACATGTTGGCCATGTGGATATCCTTTTTTATTTTACAACTTCATATAATTGACAAACAATAAACTGATAACATTTAAAGTGTACAATTTGATAAGTTTTAAGGTAAGTATATACTTGTGAAAACTTCAAGATAATGGAAAACAATAGTCAAAATAATGAATGTATCCATCACTCCCTAAAATTTTCTCATGCCTTTTGTAATCCCCCCTGCCTGCCCATTTATCATCACAACATCCATAGACAACTAGTGATCTGTTTTCTGTCACTGTAAATTTGTTTGAATTTTCTAGAACTTTATGTAAATGAGATCATAAAATGGGAACTCTTTAGGGTAGGTGTCTAACTTCGTGTATAACTATTGACATATGGTCATGTAGTTCCATGTATCAATAGTTCTTTTTTGGAGGGAGGACAAGATGGCACCTGGAGAGGAGGTCCCTAAAGCCTCTCCCAGAAAACCAGCCCCAATAGCTGGTTGCTGAAGCAGGCCCGGGAAGAAAGGTGGATTTGATAGCATTTGCCTCATCCAGCAGGAGCAGCTTTGGCCCACATCACCCATCTTCCCTACCATAGGGCAGGAGGTGGAACTGCCCCGGAGCACCTTTTGTTGGCCTCTCCCATCCCCTACAGCCTCCCCAACCAACTAACTAACTGCAAGAAATAGAGGGACCCCAGATAGATGTACACCACCTCCAAACATAGCATGAGACCAGAAATAAGAAATAAAAAAAAAAACCCTCTCTCCCAAATTTGACCCCCAGTGCCACCTCATATCGGCCCTACAGCAAGACAACACAAAAGTACTCATCTGGGCTCCTGAGCTCTGCTGAACATAACTCTCTCATGTCAAAGAGGAAGAACCCAGCGGATACGATGAATTCCTTAAAAACTAAAACTGCGGGAGTCAGGGGAGAGAAGACAAGATGGCGACCGGAGAGGAGGTTCCTAAAGCCTCTCCCAGAAAACACAATTGAACGGCCATCCAGGAGCCAAGAAAGAGGACCCTGAGTGACAAACCGGCTGTTGAGAAATCCACAAATCGCAAGTAAACACCTGAAGGCTAGCGAGAAAGGGGCGAGTCGGGGAGAGGGAAGGGAGCAGAGACGGACCATGCGGGACGCGATCCCTGCTGACTATTCAGAGCTGCGCAGTTTGGGGGAGGGGAGAGAGACTGGGGAGCTGGGGACTGAAGGAGTTTGGGAGCCAGCCTCTGGAACTTTTGAGTGGTAGAAGGGCTGAGCGAGGACTCTGAACTGCAAAGATAACACCCCAGCTCTAAGCCCCCTGGAGACCTACACAGGGCTGCAGTTCCTG
>PVJL010012941.1:22078-34722 GCA_004026885.1 Lyroderma lyra | reverse complement strand
AGAGACCCTCGGCTAACATCATACTGAATGGGGAAAAGCTGAAACCTATTCCCCTAAAATCAGGAACAAGACAGGGATGCCCCCTGTCACCACCGTTATTTAATATAGTACTGGAAGTTCTAACCATGGCAATCAGGCAAGAGAAAGGAATCAAAGGTATCCAAATTGGCAAAGAAGTGGTCAAATTGTCACTATTTGCGGATGACATGATCCTTTCTATAAAAAATTCCAAAGACTCCACCAGGAAACTATTAGAAACCATTAACGAATATAGTAAAGTTGCAGGATACAAAATCAATGTACAAAAATCAACAGCATTCCTTTATACAAACAATGAATCCACAGCAAAAGAAATGAGGGAGTCAATTCCTTTTGCTATCACAACAAAAAGAATGAAATACCTGGGAATTAACTTAACAAAGAACGTGAGAGACTTATACATAGAGAACTATAAGACACTTTTAAAAGAAATTGAAACAGACTTTAAGAGGTGGAAAAATATCCCCTGTTCATGGATAGGAAGACTTAATATTGTTAAAATGGCTATTCTTCCCAAAGCAATCTACAGATTTAATGCAATACCCATCAAAATCCCACAATCATACTTTCGTGAAATAGATAAAAGAATTATTAGATTTATATAGAACCATAAAAGATCTCGAATTGCCAAAGCAATACTACATAAAAAGAATAAGGCTGGTGGCATTACACTTCCTGACTTCTATTTATATTACAAAGCATTAATAGTCAAAACAGCTTGGTACTGGCAGAAGAACAGAAATAGAGACCAATGGAATAGAACTGAAAACCCAGAAATAAACACACAAATACATGGACAAATAATTTTTGATAAAGGAGCAAAAAACATACAATGGGGAAAAGACAGCCTCTTTAGTAGGTGGTGCTGGGAAAACTGGAAAAACATACGCAAAAGAATGAACCTGAGCTATAAACTCTCTCCATATACAACAATTAACTCAAAATGGATTAAAGACCTTCATATAAGACCTGCAACAACAAACTGTATAGAAGAAGACATAGGTACTACACTTATAGACCTAGCACCCAAGGAAGACTTCATGAACCTGTCCTCAAAGGTAAGGGAACTAAAAGCGAAAATAAATGAATGGGACTATATCAAACTAAAAAGCTTCTGCACAGCAAAAGTAACCATCAACAAGGCAAAGAGACAGCCAACTGAATGGGAGAAAATATTTGCCAATAACGCATCAGATAAGGGTCTAATATCTAAAATATATAAAGAACTAATAATACTTAACAACAAAAAAACAAACAACCCAATTGAAAAGTGGGCAGAAGAACTAAACAGACACTTCTCCCATGAAGAAATACAAATGGCCAACAGACATATGAAAAAATGCTCATCCTCATTAGCTATCAGGGAAATGCCAATCAAAACCACAATGAGATACCACCTCACACCTGTGAGAATGGCTATTATCAACAAGACAAGGAATAACAAGTGCTGGAGAGGATGTGGAGAAAAAGGAACTCTGGTACACTGCTGGTGGGAGTGAAAACTGATACAACCACTGTGGAAGGCAGTGTGGAGGTTCCTCAGAAAATTGGGAATGGAGCTACCATTTGGCCCGGCAATCCCCCTTCTGGGGATCTACCCAAAGAACTTGAAAACCTTTGTCCGCAAAGACTTATGTACCCCAATGTTCATTGCAGCGCTGTTCACAGTGGCCAAAACATGGAAACAACCAAAGTGCCCTGCGACAATGACTGGATAAAGAAGGTGTGGTACATTTACACAATGGAATATTACTCAGCTGTAAGAAAAGATGAAATATTGCCATTTGCGACAAAATGGATGGACTTGGAGATCATCATGCTAAGTGAAATAAGCCAGACAGAAAAAACATAGAACTGCATGATTTCACTCATATGCGGAATATCAAACTGAAAGCAAAGAAAAAAAGAAATGAACAAACAACCCATGGACACAATCAATAGTTTAATGTTTATTTGTGGGTTAGGGTGGGGAGAAAGGGGAGGGGGTGGGAGAGGAGGGGGGGAAGCTAAATATAAGGTGATGGAAAGAGAAGTCACATTAGGTGGTGAACTTATTATACATCAAGTTGACAATGCACTGTAGAATTGTATGCCTGAATCCTATGTAATCCTTGCTAACAGATGTCACCCCAATAAGTCTAACTATAAAAATGAATTTTAAAAAAATCCCAAATGCCTAATATGGCAGCTGGTATTCCAGTGCCTTCTTCCACCCTAGATGTAACTAAAACCAATTCTGCTTAGCTTACAGGATCAGACATCTCAGGCATACTCAGGTGTCTAGGGTCCTAGACATATGTGCCATCATTGGACACTTAAGTGTTCATGTCAGCTTGCCTGAAGTAAAAGGTATAGGGTCTAGCACTCCAATTGTGTGAACTGTTTGTGTGCAAGCAAGTATGCACACATGATGCAAATAAAATACAACTGTGTGTGTTTTTGCCTATGTGTATGTGTTTACATATGTGTCTGCTTGTGATCATCAGTCCTAAAGTTACCACCCATGCACAGGCACAAATGTGTATTTCCATGTTTCCACTGCTGTTTAATGCTGTCTTTTGTTATGTTTTGTTTTATTTTGTTTTTTAGGCTTTTCTATTAGGGTGTGTGGCGTAACTGTGACTAAGCCAATGGCATCTCACTCACATAGCAAATCAGGAAAGAGTAGCCTGCCAGAATAAATGAAGGCCTTAGGACAGTAGCTGGTGTGTTTAAATGTTTTTTCAAATTGGACAGCACAAAAGTGTGTCTCAGTAGACACAAGCACAGAGAGACAAATGATGCTTGTCCTCTGGACTTGGTCCCTTAGTGCAAAACATGAAAATGATCTTGGTTGTAGAAAGCCACCTAAGGTGGTTACAGAGAGAGTGAGAGATGGTGTGGTGTGGCTGTGAAAAAGCAGGCAATTCTGGGCCTAGTTGGGAGCAGGACCAGGCAGCACTGGGTCTGAGCAATCTTTTGTAATAGGAGACCTGTGAATGGCTGTGAGCTGGGTGAATACCTACCTTAAAAAAAAAGGAAGAAGAAAGAAAGAAAGAAAGAAAAAGAAAGAAAAGGAAAGAAAGAAAGAAAGAAAAAGAAAGAAAGAAAGAAAGAAAGAAAGAAAGAAAGAAAGAAAGAAAGAAAGAAAGAAAGAAAGAAAGAAAGAAAGAAAGAAAGAACAACAAAAAAAAAGGTAAGGAGCCTGAGTCAACAGGCCTTATGGTATGTCACAGTTGAAGTGCCCAGCAGAGTGAAATAAGTTACCTGTGCTGCAGCAGGGAAACCACAAATGGGTGTGAGAACAGTGTCAGAGCGGGTGGTTTCAGGGAAAAAGGTAGCTGCTGATATTTTGAGGGATCCTTACCAGAAGCGGCAGCAAAAATGGGAAAAAGGCAAAAACCTACTATGGCAACTGGTATTCCTGCTCCATATCCCATTCAATTTATAACCTGGCCCAACCCTGCTTAGTTTCCAAGGTCAGATGAGCTCAGGCATACTCAATCATCTATGACCCTAGAGGTGGGTGAGTGCCTGTTGCCAGGCACTCAACAGCTCATGCTGGCCTGACTGAAAGGAAAGATATGTGGTCAGGCACCCCCTATTGTGTGAATTGTGTGCATGCAACATTTATGCATGTGGAATGGAAATGATATGCATCATGCTTGCACATTCATGCAAGCTTGATTTTCCATGTGTATGTGTGTTTGTGTGTGTGTCTACTCATGGTCATCTGTCCTAAAGCTACCGTGCATATACCAGGCACAAATGTGTATCTTGGCTTTTACATCTGCTCGTTTGTTCTCCCATCTGGTTAGTTTAGGCTTTTTTATCAGGGTGTGGGGTGCAACTGCAGCAGAACCAAGAGCATCTGGCTCTTGGAGCAGACCAGGGCCTCAGAGCCTGCCAGAATACATGAAGGCCTTGGGCTGTTTGGGTAGTCTGTTTAGTTTTTGGAGTTTGTTTTTTTTTTTAGATTGGAGGGCACACCTAGAGTTTTTCTGGGGGCCCAAACACCGAAAGACAGGTGATGCTTTTCCTTTGGGCTCAGCACTATGGTGCAAAACACCAGAATGATCTTGGGTGGAGAAAGCTGCCAAAAACAGTTGCAGAGAAGGCGAGAATTGACATGTTTGTGGGTGTGGAAGATGAAGGTGACCCTGGGCCTAAGCATAGCAGGCCAGGCAGCACTAAGTCTGGGTGATCTTTTGAAGTAGCAGGAAGAATGCCAGAGTAAAAAGAACACAAGGAGAGAGGAAGCCTGTGTCAGCAGCCCTTTTCATGTGTCCCAAGCTGCAAAATTGAAGTACCCAGCAGAGTGCAAAAAGTTGCTTCTGCCACAGTGGGGAACTCTCTAGTGGGTGCAACAACAGTGTCAGAGGGGGTGGTTGCAGAGGAGAAAGCAGTCACAGATATTTTGAAACATCATCCCACAAAGCAGCGGCATAAAAAGAAAAAGGCAAACGCCTACTATGACACCAGTATTGGTTCACCACCTAAGTCCTAACCAGGCCTAATCATGCTTATCTTCTAAGATAAGATGAGCTTGAGCATACTCAGGCATCTAGAGACCAACACATGGGAACCTGTTGAGTAGTACTCAAGAGCTCATGTCAGCCTGCCTTTAGGGAAAGACATGGGGTCCTGGACCTCTATTGTGGGAATTGTGTGCAAGCATGTATGCACTAATGATGAAGATAATGTGTAAAACATGCAATTTCATGCACACACATTTTTGCATATGTGTCTGTGTGTGTCTGCTCATGATCCTCTGTCATAAAATTACCATGCATGTGCAGGCACAGATGTGTATCTCAACATTTCCATCTGCTGGTTTGTGTGTGCTACCTCCTACTGCATTTAGGCTTTTTTGTAAAGGTGTGTGTGGCAAATGTGGCTAAACCAATGGCAACTCACTGTTGAAGCAAACCAGACGCAAGGAGCCTGCCAGAATATGTGAAGAACTTTGGCTTCTGTGTGCTCTGTTTTAGTTTTTTGTGGTTTTTTTTTCCATTTGGAGGGCAAACCAAATGTTTTTCTGGGGGCCCAGGCACAGTGAGACAGGTGATGCTTGTCCTCTTGACTCAGCACTGCAATGAAAAACATTAGAATTATCTTGGTTATAGAAAGCCACCAAAGATGGTTGCAGAGAGAGTGAGAGGTGGTGTGGCTGCGGGAGGAACAGTCAACTCAGGGCCTGCGTGTGGGTGGGCCAGGCAGCACAGGCAAACTTTTGGGGTAGCAGTCCAGTGAATGGCCGTGGGCTGGGAGAATGCTGGCATAAAATTTTTAAAAACACACACACAAAAGGAGGGAGGGAGCCTCAACTGGCAGACTTCTTGCTGTGTAACAGGCTGCAGAGCTGAAGTGTTAGGCAGTATGGAAAGTTGCCTGTGCCACAGCAGGGGAACCTCAAGTGTGCACGAGAACAGTGTCAGTGGGGATGTTTGCAAAGGAGAAAGCATCCACAGGTATTTTGTGGGAAACCTAAAAAGAAGTGGCAGCAAAAAGGCAAAAAGACAAAAGCCTTCAGTGGCAGCCCATATTCTCACACCATCTCCCATCCAGGTCCTAACAAAGCCCAAACCTGCTTAGCATCTGATCTTCCCAGATCAGATGATCTCAAGTATACTCAGGTACCTAGGACCCTAGATACAGATACCTGCCCCTGGCAAAAAGGGGCTTACATCAGCCTGCCTGAAGGAAACTATGCAAAGACAGGCACCCCTATTGTGTGAATTGTGTGCAAGCGAGCCTGTATGCATGCGCAATAAAGATGATGTGCAACATCTGTGCATGTTTGCACCCACATACTTTTTGGAGTGTGTCTGTGGGTTAGTGCGATGTCTTCACATGGTCACCTATGCTAAAGTTACCACACATGTACAAGGCCCATGTGTTTATCTCAGTTTTTTCATCTGCTATTTTGTACTTTTTCCTGATTCCTTTAGGCTTTTTTATCAGGGTGTGCAGGACACTGCAGTGGAACTAAGGGCATCTGGCTCTTGGTGGAGACCAGGGGTGAAGACTCTTCCAGAATACAGGAAGGGCTCAGGCCATGCCAGTGGTCTGTTTAGTTTTATTCTTTTAAAATTGGAGGTTACACCAAGAGTGTTTCTGAAGGCCCAGGCATGGAGAGGCAGGCTATATTTATCCCCTGGGCTCAGCCCTGTGGTGTGAAACACCAGAATAACCTTGATTGGAGAAATCCACCAGAGGCAGTTACAGAGAGAGAGCTGATGTGGGTGTGGGTGTCAGAGGGGCAGGCAACTCTAGGCCTGGGCCTTGGTGGAGCTAGGCAGCACTGGGTATGGGTGATTTTTGTGGGTAGCAGGCCAGTTATTGGCTGTAAGCTGGAAGAATGTGGGTGTAAAAGAAATGTGAGGAGAGAGGAAGACTGAGCTGGCAGTCCTCTTGGTTTGTCCAGGCTGCAAAGTTGAAGTGCCTAGCAAAGTGTGGAAAGATGCCTGTGCTGCATTTCAAAACCCTCACATGGGAATGAGGATAGTCTTGGAGTGGGTGGTTACAGAGCAGAAAGGAACAGCAGGTATTTGGAGACAACCACACTGGAAAGAGAAAAAGGCAAAAGCCTACTATGGTGCTTCCTCCAATCCATCACAACTAGGCTCAACACTGCTTAGCGTCCAGGATCAGATGAGATTGGGCTCACTCATGCATCTAGGGCCCTAGAGCAGGTGCCTGCCCCTGGGAACCCAAAAACTTCTGCTTGACCTGCCTCAAGCACACTACAGGGCTACCTGAGCCCTGCAAACACTTGAGCCCACTCCATCCTAAGCACCTCCACCTGCACATCTTCCACCTGTCCATGACTTTCTAGGACTGCAGCTGTCTGAGGTGATTTCTGGCCTGCAGTTTGATGGGCCCTATCCCAGGAAACCCAGAACTCGTCCCCACTATGAGTGCAAGAAATTTAGGGATTCAATTTCCTTGCACTCCAAGCCTGGCCAGTCATCCCACTTAAGGAAAGATGGCACAGGGGCAGGCACCCCTATTGTGAGTGAGCATGCGGGCATGCTCAATGGAGCTCTCATGCATGCATGTTTGCATGTGTCTGTGTGTTTCTGTTTTTATCTGTTTGTTGTCATCTGGCCTAAAGTTACTGTGCCTGCACCAAGTATAGGTGTGTATCTCTGTTTTCCATCTAGTTTGTGCCTCCTCCTTGTTCACTTAGGCTTTTTTGTCAGAGAGTACAGGGCCACTGCTGCTTAACCAATGGCATCTGGCTTTCAGAGCAGACCAAAAGCAAGGGGCCTGCCAGAATACATAAAGACCTTATTCTGGGTGGGTGGTCTGTTTAGTTTTCCAAATTGGAGGGCACACTGAGGGTGTTCTAGGGGGTCCAGGTACAGAGAAACTGATCACGCTTGTCCTCTGAGTTCAGCCTTACAGTGTGACATACTAGAATGACCTTGGCTGGAGACAGTCACCAAAGACTGTTTATAGGCAGCATCTGAGACAAAAGCCAGGTCTATTGAGAAAATGGGTTTAGCAAGGCTACATATGTACTTGGAATTGAAAGTTCAAGGGTTTCGCAAGGCTGCCCAGAACTTGGTAAATGAGGACACTACTCAGGATGAGCTTTCTGGCTGTCTAAGGGGAAGGAAGAAAGCAACATTGCCTGCAAGGCAGAGGACTCATAAAGTTGTTGACTCAGGATGTAGGGGATTGACAACTGTGTTCCCAATTAGGAAATCACACCCCCTGTTGTTCTTGGGATATAAAATAAACCTGCGGAGGACCTGAAGTGTTTCTGTGTCTCCATCAGTACACAGGAAACCATCCTGCCCCAGCTTTGCTATCTGTTATGTTTGTGTGTGTGTGTCTGTGTTTTTCTTAGTTCCCCATTGCCTCCCCTCTGGTTCCATTCTCCCTGCGTTGATTGAGGCAAAATTGCACCTGAACAGGGACCAGAGTAGGGAGGAACTCTAAACATCAGGCAAAGGAACACTCCTACAATGCTTATGCAACTAAAAGAGCATTAAAAGCCATCATTTTTTTATAATTAAGGTAGGTGGGAGTCTATTATGAGAGCTGGGTGTAAAACACGGGACATTCAGGATCCAAGAAGAGGGATATCTATGTAGATGTATTAAAATGTATGTTGCAATAAGTAGTAATGTTGGAAGGCATTAGCTTTTAGAATTTTTGGATTTTGTGCAAAAAAAATTTGTCCTTGGTTTCCAGAGGATGGAACCATTAACATTCAGATATGGGAAAAAGTGGAGAAATGTCTATGTGATCGATATGTCACTGATGGACCTGAAAAAACTATACATGCCTTCACATTGTGGATGTTAATGCAGGAGTGTTTTGACCATAGCCCCACATGTTCTCATTTACCTGAGGACCACAAAACCACCTTGACGTGATCTGCTACTCTAACAAAGATAGTGCAGGGTTATGAAAACTTAAAAACACTTAATACAGAAAATAAATAATTAAAAGATGAGCCCTTTCTGTCTAAATATGAAAGAGAGCTTGAGAAAGAGGCAGAACAGGATCAGAGGCAGAGAGCTAATGTGGATTCAGATATGAACTCAGGAGCAGAGGGGTCAGATGACAGTGATGGTGATGACTTTTTACAAGATATGCAAAAAATGGCTTTTGGTCAGGCATTACCTCCTCCGATGTTTTCTAACCTGTTCAAAAATGGACCTAGGTGACTGTATTCTTCAGCCTCTTTGACTCTGGTCCAGCTGGCATTATAGGAAGCTAGAAAAGCAAGAGAGGATATATCTCGTTTCAAAGGAGCTTTTCCTGTTTTTGAAAGGCCAGATCCTAATAACTAAAGACAATTTATAAGATATTATGAACCTATCCCTTTTAAAAATTTAACAGGACTGAAAAATGTGGTTTCTATGTATGGATCCACACCTCCTTTTGTACTAAGCTTGGTAGACTCCTTGCAAGATAATCCTTTAACCCCTCATGTTTGGAATATTATAGCTAGAGCCTGTCTTAATGGAGGGTGTTATCTGTTGTGGAAAACAGGGTTTCATGAGTTATGTGAGTCTCAGGCTCAGCACAATCATAGCACGGGGGTAGCCATTACTTTGGAGCAATTATTCGGTACTGGATCCCATGCTCATATACAGGCTCAGATGGGATATACTTCATATCAACAGATAGCAAATGCTGGGTCCCGGGCATGGTATGAACTGCCTGCAAAGGGAGAAAAACAACTGGACTTAAGGGGCACTCAACAAGAGCCCAATGAGCCTTTTTAGGATTTTGTCTCGTGTCTCTTAACAGGAGTAGGTTGGGTTATAGCTGACCCTGATGCTGGACAAATACTAGGTAAACAATTGGCTTTTGAAAATGCTAACAAAGCCTGCCAGTAAGCCTTGCTCCCATATAGGAAAAAGGCTACAGTCAATGACATGATCCATATTTGCTCAGATATTGGGCCAGTTCATGTCCAGGGTCTTGCTATCACTGCTCCTCTTAAAGAGGTGTTCCATGAAACTGGAAGGAAAGGTGGAGGCTGTTTCAACTGTAGATGATAAGATCATTTTACTAGGGATTGTAAACAAGAAAAAAAGGAGCTTGGGAGGATAGGAAGGAAATAAAAGATAAAGGAGCTATGTTATCCAGGTTGTGCCCATGTTGTCAATGGGGTAAACATTAGTGAGTTTAGCTCTAAAATGCATGTCAATGGACAGTCATTGAGGCTGCAGGGAAACTTCAACAGGGGCCAGCACCATCCCAATCAAACAGTGGGGGGTGGCATTTACTATGACATCAGAAGGAAAACAGTTATAGACCTTTTCCAGGCCACCCCAGAGAGTGCAGGATTGTACATCAGCCCCACCTCCAGATTTGTATTAATACCAGAGATGGGGCCCCAAGCTGTACCAATAGGAGTTTATGGCCCTCTACCTCAAGGAACAGTTGGTTTAATTTTAGAAAGAAGCAGTATGACTATGAAAGGGTTACAGAAGCATCCAGGCATTATAGATGCAGATTATGCTGGAGAAATTTTTTTAATTCATTTTTATTGTTAGACTTATTGGGGTGACATCTGTTAGCAAGGATTACATAGGTTTCAGGCATACAATTCTACAGTGCATTATCAACTTGATGTATAATAAGCTCACCACCTAATGTGACTTCTCTTTCCATCACCTTATATTTAGCTTCACCGCCTCCTCTCCCACCCCCTCCCCGTTCTGCCCTCACTATCCTACTCATCCCCAAATAAACATTAAACAATTGATTGTGTCCATGGGTTATTTGTTTTTTTATTACTGTTTTCTTTCCTTTCAGTTTTATATTCCGCATATGAGTGAAGTCATACAGTTCTTTGTTTTCTCTTTGATTTTTCTTTTTATTTATTTTTTATTTTTTTATATTCATTTTTATCATTAGACTTATTGGGGTGACATCTGTTAGCAAAAATTACATAGGTTTCAGGCATACAATTATACAGTGCATTGTCAACTTCATGTATAATAAGTTCACCACCTAATGTGACTTCTCTTTCCATCACCTTATATTGAGCTTCCCCTCTCCTCTCCCACCCCCTCCCCTTTCTCCCCTCCCTGAAACACTCATCCCAAAGTAAAGATTAAACTATTGATTGTATCCATGGGTTGTTTGTGTCTTCATTTCTTTTTTCTTTGCTTTCAGTTTTATATTCCGCATATCAGTGAAGTCATACAGTTCTTGGTATTTTCTGTCTGGCTTATTTCACTAAGCATGATGATCTCCAGGTCCATCCATTTTGTTGCAAATGGCAATATTTCATCCTTTCTTATACCTGAATAATATTCCATTGTGTATATGTACCACAGCTTCTTTATCCAGTAATCTGACACAGAGCACTTTGGTTGTTTACATGTTTTGGCCACTGAACAGCGCTGCAATGAACATTGAGGTACATAAGTCTTTGTGGACAAAGGTTTCCCAATTTTCTGAGGAAACTCCACACTGCCTTCCACAGTGGTTGTACCAGTTTGCACTTCCACCAGCAGTGTACCAGAGTTCCTTTTGCTCCACAGCCTCTCCAGCACTTGTTATTCCTTGTCTTGTTGATAATAGCCATTCTAACAGGTCTGAGGTGATATCTCATGGTGGTTTTGATTTTCATTTCCCTGATAGCTAATGAGGATGAGCATTTTTTCCTATGTCTGCTGGCCATTTGTATTTCTTCATGGGAGAAGTATCTGTTCAGTTCTTCTGCCCAATTTTCAATTGGGTTGTTTGTTTTATTGTTGTTAAGTCTTATTAGTTCTTTATATATTTTAGATATTAGACCCTTATCTGATGAGTTATTTACAAATATTTTCTCCCATTCATTTGGCTGCCTCTTTGCCTTGTTGGTGGTTTCCTTTGCTGTGCAGAAGTTTTTCATTTGATATAGTCCCATTCATTTATTTTTGCTTTTACTTCCCTTGCCTTTGAGGACAGGTTCATGAAGTCTTCCTTGAGTCCTAGGTCTATAAGTTTAGTACCAATGTCTTCTTCTATACAGTTTATTGTTGCAGGTCTTATATGAAGGTCTTTAATCCATTTTGAGTTAATTATTGTATATGGAGAGAGTTCACAGCTCAGGTTCATTCTTTTGCATATGTTTTTCCAGTTTTCCCAGCACCACCTACTAAAGAGGCTGTCTTTTCCCTGTTGTATGTTTTTTGCTCCTTTGTCGAAAATCATTTGTCCATACATTTGTGGGTTTATTTCTGGGTTTTCAGTTCTATTCCATTGGTCTCTATTTCTGTTCTTCTGCCAGTACAAAGCTGTTTCAACTATTGATGCTTTGTAATATAAATAGAAGTCAGGAAGTGTAATGCCACCAGCCTTATTCCTTTTATGTAGTATTGCTTTGGCAATTCGAAGGCTTTTATGGTTCCATATAAATCTAATAATTCTTTTATCTATTTCACAAAAGTATGATTGTGGGATTTTGATGGGTATTGCATTAAATATGTAGATTGCTTTGGGCAGAATGGCCTTTATAACAATATTAAGTCTTCCTATCCATGAACAAGGGATATTTTTCCACCTCTTAAAGTCTGTTCCAATTTCGTTCAAAAGTGTCTTATAGTTTTCTGTGTATAAGTCTGTCACGTTCTTTGTTAAGTTAATTCCCAGGTATTTCATTCTTTTTGTTGTGACAGCAAAAGGAATGGACTCCCTCATTTCTTTTTCTGAGGATACATTGTTTGTATAAAGGAATACTGTTGATTTTTGTACATTGATTTTGTATCCTGCAACTTTACTACATTCATTAATTGTTTCTAAGAGTTTCCTGGTGGAATCTTTGGAATTTTTTATATAAAGGATCATGTCATCTGCAAATAGTGACAATTTGACCTCTTCTTTCCCAATTTGGATACCTTTGATTCCTTTCTCTTACCTGATTGCTGTGGCTAGAACTTCCAGTACTATATTAAATAGCAGTGGAGACAGGGGGCATCCCTGTCTTGTTCCTGATTTTAGGGGAATAGGTTTCAGCTTTTCCCCATTCAGTATGATGTTAGCCGAGGGTCTGTCATATATGGCCTTTATTATGTTGAGATACTTTCCTTCTATACCTATTTTATTTAGTGTTTTGATCATAAATGGATGTTGTACCTTGTCGAAAGCTTTTTCTGCATCAATTG
>PVJL010012941.1:0-21978 GCA_004026885.1 Lyroderma lyra | reverse complement strand
TCATGATGCATGATCTTTTTGATGCATTGTTGTATTCTATTTGCTAATATTTTGTTCAGGATTTTTGCATCTGTGTTCATCAGAGATATTGGTCTATAGTTTTCTTTTTTTGTGTTGTCTTTGCCAGGTTTCAGTATTAGAGTAATGGTGGCCTCACAGAATGAGTTAGGAAGTATTGCTTCCTCTTCAATTTTTTAGAAGAGTCTGAGGAGGATAGGCGTTAATTCTTCTTTGAATGCTTGGTAGAACTCGTTGGAGAAACCATCTAGTCCAGGGCTTTTGCCTTTAGAGAGATTATGGATAGTCATTTCAATCTCATTGCTATTCATTGGTCTATTTAGACTATCCAGTTCTTCTTGGTTCAGTCTTGGTAGGCTATAAGTTTCTAGAAACTTGTCCATTTCTTCTAGGTTGTTAAATTTTGTGGCATAAAGTCCTTCATAATATTTTCTTATATTCCTTTGTATTTCTGTGGTATCAGTGGTAATTTCTCACCTTTCATTTCTAATTTTGGATATTTTTGTTCTTTCCTTTCATCCTTTGGTTCATCTCGCCAGGGGTTTGTCAATTTTGTTGACTTTCTCAAAGAACCAGCTCTTCGTGATATTAATTTTTTTTATTGTCCTTCTGTTCTCTAATTGGTTTAGCTCTGCTTTAATTTTTATTATTTCTTTCCTTCTGCTGACTTTGGGTTTTGTCTCCTCTTCTTTTGCTAGTTCTTTAAGATGGGATGCTAAGATGTTTGCTTGTGATTTTTCTTGTTTCTTCAGATAGGCCTGTAATGATATAAATTTCCGTCTTATTACCGCTTTTGCTGTGTCCCAATAATTCTGATACGTTGTATTTTCATTGTCATTAGTTTCTATATATTTTTTTAATCTCATCTTTTATTTGTTCTTTTATCCAGTCCTTTTTTAATAAGTTGTTGTTTAACCTCCATGTATATGTGGTTTTCTCTGCTTTCCTTTTACAGTTGATCTCCAATTTCAAAGCTTTGTGGTCTGAGAATACATTTGGTATCCTGATGTTGTTTTGTCTCAGGAAGTCGTATAGTTCTTGCAGAGTTCTTTCAATCCTTTTGGTTCTATATTCCCTCTCTTCCTCTTTCTGAGCTGTTTCCATGTTCCGATCTTCAATATCACTAATTCTTTCCTCCATCTGGTTGGTTCTGTTTCCTATGGCAGTTATTTCATTTCTCACTTCTTTTATCGTATTATTTATTTCTTGTATTTCCATCTCAATCTTTCTTATGTTTTGAATTTCTTTGTTAAATTGTTCTTTTTGTTCATAGTTCCTTTTTTATGTCATTTATATCCTTTTTTATGTTATTTATCTCAGCTATGGTGTTCTGCCAATAGGTTTTCATTTCTCTCACAGCCTTTAGAATGGCTGCTTTAAAGTCTCTGTCACCTAAATCAGACCCTTCCAGTTCTGACAAGGTGTCTTCTGGATAAATTTCATGTTCTTTCTGAGGAGTTTTAGTTTTTAAGGAATTCATCCTGTCCGCTGGGTTCTTTCTCTTTGACATGAGGGCTTTATGTTCACTGCCCAGATTATTGCTTTTGAGGTGTCTTGCTGTAGGGCAGACACTAGGTGGCACTGGGGGTCAAGTTTTGGGGGAGAGGGGGCTGTTTGTTTCTTGTTTCTGATCTCCTACTGCATTTGGAGGTTATGTACATATATCCTGGGGAGAGGCCAACAAAAGGCGCTCCAAGGGCGGCTCTGCTTTCTGCCCTTTGCTGGGGAAGCTGTTCTGACGCTTGTTTCTGCTGGCTCCGGTGAATGCTATCAAATCAGTCTTTCTTCCTAGCCCTGATTCAGCACCTGGCTGTCTATGGGCTCACACTGCTTTCAGAGCCCTGGGGTGCATGAGGAAGTGCATGCTCCATAAGTCCAAAGCTGTGGGCCTAGCCTGAGACAGCAGGGTCGCCTTTACAGCAGGCTGGGAACAGAAACTGCAGCCTTGTGTAGGTCTCCAGGGGGGCTTAGAACTGGAGTGTCATCTTTGCAGTTCAGAGTCCTCACTCAGCCCTTGTACCACTCATAAGTTCCAGAGGCTGGCTCCCAAACTCCGTCCCCAGCATGCAGCTCCAAAGTCCAACTCCCCCGTGGCCTCTCCCCTCCCCCAAGCTGCTCTGCTCAGATCCTGTTGCAGTCTCTGCTCCCTTCCCTCTCCCTGACTCGCCCCCTTCTCTCCAACCTTCAGGTGTTTACTTGCGATTTGTGGATTTCTCAACAGCCGTTTTGTCACTCACGGTCCTCTTTCTTGGTTCCTGGATGCCGTTCAATTGTGTTTTCTGGGAGAGGCTTTAGGGACCTCCTCTCCAGTCGCCATCTTGCCTTCTTCTCTATGCTGGAGAAATTAAGGTTATGTCACAAACTACTCAAACTATTTTGCAAATTCTTTCCTCAGATCATATTGCACAGTTTATGACTCCCTAATGTCCAGTCAGGCAAAGTGCTGACTACATCACCTCGCAGAGCAGGAGGATTAGGATCCTCAGACCAAATATATTGGTCTCAAAGAATTGGTTGGGAAAGGCCTGAGTTAAAAATAAAAATAAATGGTAAATCTTTTCTAGGGCTTCTAGACACTGGGGCAGATACATCAGTTATTGCGCTCAGACATTGGCCCCAGTCATGGCCTCTCAATCAACTTAACACTGAATTACAGGGTGTGAGGGATGTGATAGCTTCCTTACAAAGTGCTCAAATCCTAATCTGGGAAGATGGAGATGGTCAGACAGAGATTTTTACTCCATATGTGCTGCCCGGATTGCCAGTTAATCTGTGGAACTGGGATATCCTATTCCAAATGGGAGTAATCTGACAAAGCCCTAACAACATAGTTGCTTATCAAATGTTTCAACAAGGGTATAAACCCAATAAAGGTTTAGTAAAATATCAATAGGGTGACATCAAACCCATTCTCCCTAAACAAAAACAAGGTAAAGAAGGTTTAGGATATCCCTCAGAAAATTTTTAGCAGGGGCCTTGGTCATGTTTCCCACCTATAAATGTGCCTTCAAAATCAATTGGCTTTCTGATGATCCAGTGTGTGTGTGTGGACCAATGGCCTCTAACCAGGGAGAAATTATATGCTCCAGAAAAATTAGTCAATGAACAATTAAAGGAAGGACATATTGAGCCCACCAATAGTCCATGGAATACCCCTATTTTGTTATTAAGAAAAAATCCAGAAAATGGTAGTTCTTACAAGATCTTAGAGCCATTAATAAAACTAGGGAGATAATGGGGCATTTACAATCAGGACTTTCATCTCCTTCAGCCTTACCTTTAATTCATCAATTAATAGTAATTTACTTGAAGGATTGCTTTTTTACTTTCCCTTTGCATCCTGAAGACTGTAAACGATTTGCCTTTAGTATTCCTTCTTTAAATCAAAAAGAGCCTATGAAAAAATATTGTTGGAAAGGGATGGCTAATAGTCCTACATTGTGTCAAAATTTTTTGCACAAGCTATTCATCCTGTTCGAGACAAATATCCTGAGACTTATTGCATCCATTCTATGGATGATATTCTTCTCAGCCATACTAATATCAACACTTTGTATCAAAAATTTTCAGACCCTTTAGAAATTGAACTAAAATCTGTGAGTTTTTGTATCGCCCCTGAAAAGATTCAAAAAAACAGCTCTGTTTAAGTACCTTGATCATATAATTGAAGGAAAAAAGATTATTCCACAAAATGTAGAAATAAGAAAAGATCATTTTAATGCTTTAAATGATTATCAAAAATTATTGGGAGATATTAATTGGCTGTGACCTATGTTAATATTAACTACTGCAGAACTAAGTGCTTTATTTGAAATATTGCAAGGTAACTCAGCTCCTGCTTCCCTTCAAACACTGACACAACAAGGAGAAAGGCATTACAGTGAGTTTAGCAAGCCATTAATACTTCTCAATTAACTTGAATAAATCCTGACAGCTTAAATTATTTATTTTTGACACTCCTCATACTCCCACAGTTGCCTTATGGCAAGAACATGGAGTTATAGAATGGATTTATCTGGCTCACTCTCCTTTAAGGTCATTACATCATTTTACAATCTTATCGCGTCCTTAATTATTTAAGGGGTGACAGCATCTCCGTGAGCTCATAGGATTTGAGCCATCTGTTATCCATTCAACAATAGCAATGGTTATGGCAAGCAGCAGATAATTGGCAGGTATTTCTGGCTGGTTTCCCTGGTCAAATTTCAGTTCATCATCCATCTAATAAACTTATTCAATTTACTAACCAACATAGTTTTATTTTTCCAAAAGTTATTTTGGCTGTGCCCATTTTGGGTGCCCACACAGTATTTACTGAGGCTCAAGCTCAGGATATGCTGGATATCATTCACAGACTGTCAATAGAATTGGACATACTGAGTATAGATCTGCACCACGAGCTGAACTCTGGGCTGTTCTTGTGGTTCTCACTGACTATCCCGATCAGGCTCTTAATATTTATAGTGATAGCAGTTATGTTGTGCATACTGTAAAATTAATTGAGACTGCAACTATAGGGCATACTAATAGTGAACAATTAGTTTCATCTTTTAATTCAATTACAACACCTTCTCAGATCATGAACACAGCCCTGTTTTATTGCTCATTTACGAGCACATACTAACTTGTCCAGTGCTTTGACAGAAGAAAATGCTACTGTTGACCTACTTGTGACAACAGCTCTAAATTTATCTTCCTGAGATGAGGCTAATTAATTACATGCCACCTATCATCAGAATGCAGCTTCCCTTCATGAAGAATTTAAAATCATGAGGGAACAAGTGAAACAAATTGTAAAGTCTTATCCCCAACATCTTATTCATATCCCTGTTTCACCTACTGGAGTGAATCATCAGGGCTAAAACCTAATCAAATTTGGCAAATGGATGTCATGCATGTCCCTGAATTTGGGTGATCTAAATATGTTCATGTCAATATAGATAACCATTCACATTTTATCTTTGCATCAGGGGAAAGTGCTAGACATGTCATTAATCATTGTCTTGCTGCTTTTGCAGCTATGGGCAAGTCTCAACAAATCAAAACTGACAATGGTTCAGCCTATATTTTTCAGAGCTTTCAACATTTCACTCTCCATATGGGCATTTGCCTTAAGACCAGCATTCCTTATAATCCCCAGGGACAGGCTATCATTGAAAGCTCATAAAACCTTAAAAATACAATTACAAAAGATTTCAAAGGGGTCTATAGGGTATTCCCCTACCCGACAGAATTATTTAAGTCATTCTCTTTTTGTTTTAAAATTTTTATATTGTGATGAAAAAGGGGTTTCAAGGGGCTTCCCCTTCGCAGAAAGGCAAAATATTGTGGAAAAATCTGGCTACCGGTAATTGGCAGGGACCAGATCCAGTACCAATGTGGGGAAGAGGGTTTGTCTGTTTTTCCAGAAGGAGATTTGCAACCTACATGGGTACTGGAGAGATTGGTTGAGCATGGACCTCGAGAAGCTTGTTCCACTTCTGAGGAAAATGTGTCTGACAGAGCCTGACAGTTTTGATATGGACCAAACAAGGCAGCCCTCTCCCACCTCACTATAAGTGCCTCTCCCCTAATTCTTTAGTTCTCAGTTTCTCCTTTCTCCTAGTCCAAAGCCTTAATTGCCTCCTTGATCAATTTTCTCTGGCTTCTCACCTTGAGCAACAGATTATTCCCCATAGGTAATTACTCTAATTTAACTCATGTCTCCAGCTTGCTGACTACAATCATTACAGGCAAGCACCCCTTCCAGGCCTTTCTGGACCAAGACAGACAATAACACCTGAGTAACCAGCTAGACCAGAAGTCAATAGGCCATAAGCTTAATGGACTTTACATTACAGCAACAAGGGCTTTGAGACCTAATTCTTGGATCAATGCTTTTTAAACTATTAATTGAATTATTTTTTCCTCGTCTAGGGATCATCAGGATACAACTGATACACCAACAAGGCTTCCAGCCCATATCAACCAAAGAAGTCAATATGGTGGATCTTGAGAACACCCTCCCATTTTTTATCAAATAGGGTGAGAGCTCTGTGGATCCCCAATAGGTAGGAGCAACGACCATCCTCAGCAGGAAGCAGATATAGAAGATGAGACCTCCAGCCCCTCAGTTTCCCATAGAGATTTGTGGGGATTATGTCTCAAGAGAATTTGAG
Source organism: Lyroderma lyra (assembly GCA_004026885.1). Taxonomy (NCBI): domain Eukaryota; kingdom Metazoa; phylum Chordata; class Mammalia; order Chiroptera; family Megadermatidae; genus Lyroderma; species Lyroderma lyra. The sequence goes on along the minus strand of PVJL010012941.1, from coordinate 15,802 downwards.
GAAGGCAGATAGAATAGAGGGGTCTTGGGACCCCTCCCATGAGACTCGCCCTTCCAGAATAGTCACAGCCTTGATACCACCATCTCTTTGGAAAATAGGGGCAGGAGAATGTGGGCAGCATTTGAGCCAGAAGCCAGGTCTATTGAGAAAATGGGTTTAGCAAGGATGAGCTTTCTGGATGGCTAAGGGGAGGGAGGAAAGCAAGATTGCCTGCGAGGCAGAGGAATCAAAAAGTTGTTGACTCAGGATGTAAGGATATGGGATTGACAACTGTGTTTCCAATTAGGAAATTACACCCCCTGTTGTTCTTGGGTTATGGAATGAACCTGCTGTAGACCTGAAGTGTCTCTGTGTCTTCATCAGTGCACAGGTAACCACCCTGTCCCAGCTTTGCTATCTGTTATGTTTGTGTGTGTATTTCCCTTATCCTCCCCTCTGGTTCTGTTCTCCCCAAGCTAGTTGTGGCAGCTGTTGGAGAGAGTAAGAGCTATTGTGCATGTGGTTGTTGGAGCAGAAGGAAAATCTGGCCCTGGGTATGTGTTGGGGACAGGGGGGCGCAGCAGCACTGAGGCTGAGTGATCTTTTCAGGTAGCAGTTGAGTGAATGGTTCTAGATTGAGAGAATTCTGATGTGAAAAATTATGAGAAGGGAGGGGGCGTGGGCCAGCAAGTCTCTTGGTATGTCAAGGCTGCAAAGTTGAAGTGCCCAGTTGAGTGCAGAAAGTTGCTTGTGCCACCACAGGGATACCTTCAAATTGGCTGGAGGACAATGTATGAGTGGGTGATAGCAGAGAAGAAAGAAGTATCAGGTATTTTGAAGGAGCCTCGCCAGAAGCACACAATTCATACAATAAAGGTGCTTGACACTGTGTTTTTTATTTCTCTAGCAGGACAATGATCAGGGTTTTCAGGGCAAGGGAATTAAGCCCCAAAACTTCTGGCATGCACAGGGTGTTGCTGAGTCCTGTGTTCTTTTGGACAGGGCCCATTGCGCTGCACACCATGGCTCAGCAGTGATCTGAGCAAGTCGAGGACATTCAGAAGATGTGGTATGAGTGATTGTGCCTGAAGTGTAGTGGGCATATGCACCTGCACATCATGGGCAATCCAGTGGCATGATGCTGACTCTAGAGGAAGGCTGACTCGAATTTATAAAGTTCCAGTGACAGGCATCTGAGTCTAAAGTCCTACAACCTTAAATATGCTTGATCCCCTCTGATCTCAGAAGATAAGCAGGGCCAGTCCTGGTTACAACTTAGATAAAAGGCCACCCAAGAATACAGGGAATAGTAGGCTTTTGTCTCCTTCTCATTTTGAGAGCCACTTCCAGCAAGGCTCTCTCAAAATGCCAGCTGCTCCTTCTTGTTCTTCAACTACTTCAACTCTTCTCATGCCAATCTGCGTATTTTCCACTCTGATATAGGCAACTGACTGCACTCTGTGTGAAACTTCGATTTTGCAGCCTTGGATACACCAGGAGGCCTGCTACGTCAGGCTCCCTCTCTCCTAGGTTATTTTCACAGAAGCATACAGTCAACCAACATACAGTAGCCGTTCACTGGGCTACTACCTGGAAGTGATCATCCAAGTACAGGACTGCCTGGCCTTGCTGTCACCCAGGCCCAAAGTTTCATGTCCCAGTCCACACACCCATACCCATGCCAGCTTTCACTATCTCTCCAACAACCTTTGGTAGCTTTTTCCAGCCAAGGCCTTTCTGATGTTCTGCACCACAAAGTCAAGCCCTGGAAACAAGCGTCATCTGTCTGGCTGAAGCTGGGCCCTCCAAAACACTCCTACTATACCCTCCATCTGAAAAAAAAATCTAGATAGACCACTTGCACAGTCAAAGATCTTTATCTATTATGGCATTCTCCTCACCCCTAGTCTTCTCCAAGAACCAGAAACTATCTGTACAGCCACTATTGCCCCTCACACCCCCAAAAGTAGCCAGAACAAACCAGGAGAAAGCACAAACCAGCAGATGGAGAAATGGAGATATGCACTTGTGCCTAGTGCATGTGTGGTATCTCCAGGACAAGTGACCATAGGCAGACACACACATGCCCACATACACAACACAAGTGCAAGCATGCTTGCATGCACAGAATTCACACAATAAAGTTGCCTGCCCATATATTTTTTCTTCCATAATTAGGGCAATGAACAGGGTTTTGAGTGGAAAGGGACTGAGCCTCAAAACTTATGGCATGCACAGTGTGTACCTGAGGAATGTGTTTACTAGGGCAGGGCCCATGGGACTGCAGACTAAGGCTTATCACAGCTTGCAGCAAACTGAGCAACTTGAGGACAGGTGGAAAACATTTCCTGAATAATGTGCCTACAACAACATGGGCAAATGCATCCAAGGGTCTCAGTCATCCCAAAAGATGGTGATGCTTCTAGGGGTAGGCAGAGTAGAGCTTTTGAGTTCCTAGTAGCAGGAATGAGTGCTGAGGGCCCTACAACTCTAAATATACCAAAACTTCTCTGATCTTGAAGCTGAGCAGGGCTTGCCTTTGTTACAACTTAAATGGAAGACCACCCAGGAATACAACGTAAGAGTAGGCTTTTGCCTCCTTCTCCTTTTGCTGCTACTTCCAGTGAGGCTCCCTCAATATATCTGCTGTTTCTTTTTCTATTTCAACCACTCGCTCACCCTCCATGTGCCCACCTGTAGGCTTTTCAGTCTGGCATAGGAAGCTGGATGCACTTTGTTAGGAATATCAACTTTGCAGTCTTGGGTATGCTAAAAGACCTGGCATTCAAGCTCCCTCTGTCCTCTGTTTTCTCCTGCCTGCATGCATTCAGCACACAGTCATTCACTGGGCTGTTAGCATTAATTGATAGCCCAGGCTCAATGCTGCTTTGTCTTGCCAACACTCATGTCCAGAGTTTTGTGCCACAGCCCATGCACACCCCCATATCAGCTTTCATTATTTCTCCAACAGCCTTAGTGGCTTTCTTCAGCCAAACCCTTTCTTGTGTTTTGAATTACAATGGGAAGTCCAGGGAACAAGTGTCATTTGTCTCTCTGCACCTAGGCACCCAGGAATACCCCTGATGTGCCATCCATCCAGAAAAACTTGGATACACCACTTGCCCATTCAAAGGCCTTCATCAGTTCTGGCATGCTCCTCACCCCTGGGCTGCTTCAATAGCCAGATGTCATTTGTACAGCTGCAAATCACTGCTTACACTGAAAAAAAAAGCATAAAAAAAAAAAAACAGGACTAGGGAGGAGGGCAAGATGGCAACTGGGAAAGAGGTCCCTAAAACCTGCCGCAGAAAACACAATTAAATGGCCATTCAGGAGCCAAGAAAAAACTCGGAGTGGCACACTGACAACTGAAAAATCCACGCATTGCAAAAAGACACCTTAAGGTTAGAGACGGAGGGGTGAGTGGGAGAGAAGGGAAGGAACAGAGATGGATCGCAACCACACTCCATGTCATTGCCAAGGTTTCCAGGCAGGGCATGTTTCAGCGGTGGTATACCCCATTGAAAAAACACATGTGGAGCTCACATAGGGGGACAATAAGCAAGCCAGCAAGCAAGCCACTTTATTGCGCACCTGGGACTATATATACATTCAAACAAAAGTGACATCTTGCCGCATCTGCCCAGTAGCAGTTGTTTGGGTTTTCATGGTTATATAAGGCAGTACATGCACAGTAAATGTCAGCCCTAGGAATTCCTCAACCCCAGACATGGACTGATTATACCAAGGTCAAGCCTGGGCAATGCGCCTGGCTTTAACCATTTACAGTGGGCCTGGCTATAATTCTTTACAGCGGGCTTGGCTTTAACGCTTTGGGGACTGAAACCCCATCACTGCTAACTGCAGGAACTAGGAAATATATCAGGGAGCAACACAATACACAGGAGGGAGGAGGGCAACAGGAGATATGAGTCAAAGTCAGAGTGGCAGAAGGCTAAGAGATCATGAGGGAGCTGAACCTAAACGCAGCATGTCAGGGACAAAGCCTGGAGCCAGGCTCATAAACTGTGAGTAGCAAGGAAGCTGAATGATTACTCTAAACATCCCCAGGTGGTAAAAAGACCCCAGATACAGCACCTCAGCTCCCCGCACCCTCGCAGTCTGCAGCGCGACCTTGCCATGCCCTTGCCGTGCCCTTGCATGATCTGTGATTCCCAGCCCACAGCGCATGAGCTCCTGCTGTCTTTATTTGGCCTGTGTCATCAGGCCTGCAGCTTTAGACCCATGACTCATGCTCACCCAGGGCTTGTGACTTCCAGCCCATGGACCGTGTGCACCCAGCACCACCGGCGCTCTTGCACAGCCTGCATCACCAGGCCCATGGTGCACATGAACCCAGTACCCTTATGCAGATCCCAGCCTGTAGTTTCTGCCATATGGCACACGCACATCCAGCACCCTAGCGGAAATTCCAGCTGGCAGCTTCAGCTGCAGTGCATATGCACTCACAGCACCCTGGCATGGCTCGCACATGCAGAATTGGCCCTCAACAACTGCTGTGGAGACAAATAACTGAAATACGACCAGAGTAAAGAGCTGAAGAGGGAAAAGAGGCAGACATGAAAGCATTCACCCCGAACAATGAGAGCGACATCAACCTGCATCCCATCAGACTCCCTCATCGCCCCGAACTTCTCCAGCAAAGTGCAGGAGGTGAAGCCACCCCAGCATGCACTTTGTTGGCCTGGCCACTCTCCTACAGTCTCCCCAATGAACTGCAAGAAACAGAAAGAGCAAGGACCTACACGCTCTGAAACCCAACACTGCTGGAGACCACAAACAAGCCTTAAGCACCTCCTATTTCTCTCCCAAAACTTGTCGCACAGTGCCACCTAGAGGCTGCTCTATACCAAGACACTATAAAAATATCAATGAGAGGAAGAAAGAGAGCTCCTGGCCCCTGCTGGAAATAAAGCCCTCATGCCAAAAAAGAACACAATAGACAATATAAGTACCTTTAAAATTAAAGTTGCTCAGAAAAATAAAACAAAATATCTTCAGAAAAGGATCTTATTTACCTAGAAATTTGTGAAGTAAGTGACAGAGATTATAAGGTAGCCATTCTAAAGGCTTTGAGAGAAACGAAAGTATGCCGGCAATATACTGTAACTGAGATGAATGATCTCAGAAAGGAAATCTATGAATAAAAAGAACAATTTAAAAAATTCAAACAATAAGGAAGAACAAGATGGAAGTGAGAGAGATAAATAATACAATAAAAGAAGTGAGAAATGAAATAGCTGCCATAAGAAACAGGGCCAACAGGAAGGAGGAAAGAATTTGTGATATTGAGGATCAGAACATTGAAATATCTCAGAAAAAGGAAGGTAGGGAACACAGAACCAAAAGGATTAAAAGAACTCTGCAAGAACAACCTGACTACATGTGGAAAAATAATATTAGGATAATAGGATTAAGAGAAGGAGTATAGCACACTACAGAGAGCATACTCAAATAAAACTAGATGAGAACTTTCCAAACCTATGGAAAGATCTGGAACCCCAATTTCACCAAGAAAACAGGTCCCGTGGATACCTGGACCCTAGTAGATCTTCACCAAGACATATAGTACTAAAGATGTCCAAAACTAAAGACAAAGAGACAATTCTCAAGTCAGCCAGTAGAAAAAGAACTATAACCTTTAGAGGAAAACCCATCAGGCTAGCATCAGATTTCTCAGCAGAAACTCTATATGCCAGGAGGGAGTGGAATCCAATATACAAAACTTTAAAAGAGAGAAATTTCCAGCTAAGAATAAACTATCCAGCAAAATTATCTTTCAGATATGAAGGTGAAATAAAGACCCTCTCAGACACACAGAAGCTGAGGGAATTTGCCAGCACAAGGCCGTCACTTCAAGAAATACTGAAGGTTCTTAGACCTGAAACAAAACATCAGAAAAAAATGGAATAAAGTTAGGGCAACAAGAAAGAAACAAAAATAAAAATAAATAAATAAATAAAATAAATAAATAAGTAATGGCCACAGGAAATTCTCACATATTGATCATCACTCTAAATGTTAATGGACTGAACTCACCAATAAAAAGACACAGAGTAGCAGACTGGATTAAAAAACAGAACCAATCTATACGCTGTCTCCAAGAAACACACCTCAGTCATAAGGACAAATACAGACCCAGAGTGAAAGCATGGGAAACAATACTCCAAACAAATGGTAACCAGAGAAAAGCAGGAGTTACCATACTGATATCTGATGAAATAACTTCAGGTTAAAAAAGATAGTAAGAGACAAAGATGGACATTATATAATGATAAAGGCACAATAAAACAACAAGAAGATTTCACACTAATTAATATATATGTTCCCAAACAGGATGCACCAAAATATACAAAGAAACTACTAACAGATTTGAAAGGAGAAACTGATGAATACACAATCATTGTGGGAGACTTAAACATCCCGCTAACAGCCATGGACAGGTAAACCAAACAGAAAATAAATAAGTAAATATCAGCACTAAATGACACATTACAACAATTGGACATAATTGACATTTACAGGTCACTTCATCCAACAAAAAGAGACTATACATTTTTTCCTAGTGCACATGGACCATTCTCAAGGATAGATCACATGCTGGGACACAAAAGTAGCCTCAGCAATTCAAAAAGATTGAAATCATTCCAAGTGTATTCTCAGAACAAAAAGCTTTGAAATTGCAGATTAACTGTAAAAGGAAGGCAAAAAAGAATCACATACACATGGAAAATAAACAACAGCTTATTGAAAAAGGACTGGATAAAAGAACAAATAAAAGATGAGATTTAAAAATATATATAAACTAATGACAATGAAAATACAATGTATCAGAATTATTGGGACACAGCAAAAGTGGTAACAAGAGGGAAATTTATATCACTATACGCCTATCTTAAGAAACAAGAAAAATCACAAGCAAACATCTTAGCAATCCATCTTCAAGAACTAGAAAAAGAAGAGCAGACAAAACCAAAGTCAGCAGAAGGAAAGAAATAATAAAAAATTAAAACAGAGCTAAACCAATTACAGAACAGAAGGACAATAGAAAAAATTACTATCACGAAGAGCTGGTTCTTTGAGAAAGTCAACAAAATTGACAAACATCTGGCAAAACTAATCAAGGGATTAAAGGAAAGGACACAAATATTCAAAATTAGAAATGAAATGGGAGAAATTACCACTGATACCACAGAAATACAAAGGATTATAAGAAAATATTATGAAGGACTTTATGCCACTAAATATAACAACATAGAAAGAACGGACAAGATTCCAAATACTTATAGCCTACTTAGACTGAACCAAGAAGAGCTGGATAATCTAAATGGGTCATTCAATAGTAAAGAGATTGAAATGACTATCCCTGATGTCCCTAAAGGCAAAAGCCCTGGACCAGATTTTCTCACCAATGAGTTCTACCACACATTCAAAGAAGAACTAACGCCTATCCTCCTCAGACTCTTCCAAAAAAATTGAAGAGGAAGCAATACTCCATAACTCATTCCATGAGGCCAAAATTACCCTAATACCAAAACCTGGTAAAGACAACACAAAAAAAGAAAACTATAGACCAATATCTCTGATGAACACAGATGCAGAGAATCCTGAACAAAACATTAGCCAATAGAATACAACAATGCATCAAAAAGATCATACATCATGATCAAGTGGGATTCATCCCAAGAGCACAAGGATGGTTCAACATATGAAAATCAATCAATGTGATACACCCCATAAACAGAATAAAAGATAAAGACCATATGGTCATTCCAATTAATGCAGAAGAAGCTTTTGACAAGATATATCATCCATTTATAATCAAAACACTAAATAAAATAGGCATAGAAGGAAAGTATCTCAACATAATAAAGGCTGTATATGATAACCCCTTGGCTAACATCATACTGAATTGGGAAAAGCTGACGTCTATTCCTCTACAATCAGGAACAAGAGAGGGATGCCCTCTGTCACCACTGCTATTTAATATAGTCTTGGAAGTTCTAGCCACAGCAATCAGGCAAGAGAATGGAAAAAAAGGTATCCAAATTGGGAAAGATGAGGTCAAATTGTCACTATTTGCAGATGACATGATTCTTTACATAAAATATTCCAAAGATTCCACCAGAATACTATTAGAAACAACAAATGAATATAGTAAAGTCACAGGATACAAAATCAATGTACAAAAATCAACAGCATTCCTTTATACAAACAATGAATCCTCAGAAAAAGAAGTGAGGGAGTCAATTCCTTTTGCTATCACAACAAAAAGAATAAAATACTTGGGAATTAACTTAACAAAGAACGTGACAGACTAATACATGGAAAACTATAAGACACTTTTGAAAGAATTGAAACAGACATTAAGAAATGGAAAAGTATCCCCTGTTCATGGATAAGAAGACTTAACATTGTTAAAATGGCCATTCTGCCTAAAGCAATTGACAGATTTAATGCAATACCCATCAAAATCCCACAATCATACTTTCATGAAAAAGATAGAAGAATTATCAGATTTATATGGAACCATAAAAGACCTTGAATTGCTAAAGCAATACTACATAAAAGGAATAAGGCTGGTGGCATTACACTCCCTGACTTCAATTTATATTACAAAGCATCAATACTCAAAACAGCTTGGTATTGGCAGAAAAACAGAAATATAGACCAATGGAACAGAAATAAATCCACAAATTTATGGACAAATAGTTTTTGATAAAGAAGCAAAAACATACAATGGGGAAAAGAAAGCCTCTTTAGTAGGTCATGCTGGGAAAACTGTAAAAACATATGCAAAAGAATGAACCTGAGCTGTGAACTCTCTCCACATACAAAAATCAACTCCAAATGGATTAAAGCCCTTCATATAAGACCTGCAACAATAAAGTGTATCAAAGAAAACATCGGTACTAAGCTTATATAGCTAGAACTCAAGCAAGACTTCATGAACCTGACCTCAAAGGCAAGGGAAGTAAAAGCAAAAATAAATGAATGGGACAATATCAAACTAAAAAGCTTCTGCTCAGCAAAAGAAACCATCAACAAAGCAAAGAGACAGCCAACTGAATGAAAGAAAATATTTGCAAATAATGCATTTGATAAGGATCTAATATCTAAAATATATAAAGAACTAATAAGACTTAACAACAAAAAACAAACAACCCAATTAAAAAATGGGCAGAAGAACTAAACAGACACTTCTGTTTGAAGAAATACAAATGGCCAGCAGACATATGAAAAAATGCTCATCCTCATTAGCTATCAGGGAAATGCAAATCAAAACCACAATGAGATACCACCTCACACTTATTAGAATGGCTATTGTCAACAAGACAAAAAATAACAGGTGCTGGAGAGGATGTGGCAAAAGAGGAAATCTCACACACTGCTGGTGGGAATGCAAATTGGTACAACCACTGTGGAAGATGGTGTGGAGGTTCCTCAGAAAATGAAGAACGGAGTTACCACATGACCCAGCAATACCCCTTCTGGAGATCTACCCGAAAATCTTGAAAACCTTTGTCCACAAAGACTTATGTACCCCAATGTTCATTGCAACACTATTCACAGTGGCCAAAACATAGAAACAACCAAAGTGCCCTGCAACAGATGACTGGATAAAGAAGCTGTGGGAGATATACACAATGGAATATTACTCAGCAATAAGAAAAGATGAAATATTGCCATTTGCAACAAAATGGATGCACCTGGAGATCATCGTGCTTAGCGAAATAAGCCAGACACAAAAAACAAAGCTCTGTATGACTTCACTCATATTCAGAATATAAATCTGAAAGTAACAAAGACAAAAAGAAATGAACAAACAAACAAATAACCCATGTACACAAACTATAATTTATTGTTTATTTGGGGTCCAGTGGGTTAGGAAGGGGAGAAAGGAGAAAAGGTGGGAGAGGAAGGAGGGCAAGATAAATATATGATGATTGAAAGAGAAGTCACATTAGGTGGTAAACTTATTATACAAGTTGACAATGCACTGTAGAATTATATGCCTGAAACCTATGTAATCCTTCCTAACAGATGTCACCCCAATAAGTCTAACAATAAAAATGAATTAAAGGGAAAAAAAGAAAAAGAAAACTGTCCAGAAATACCAGGTGCAATAGCAGGCTTCTACCTCTTCATTTTTTAATACCACTTCTTCAAGTCTCCCCCAAAATTCCTGCTTCTCCTTTTTCCTCTTCAACTACCAACTCCAACATTCTCCACATACTCATCTGTAAGTTTTCCTCTCTGGCATAGGCAGCTGCCATACCCTGCAGGGAATATCAACTTTTCAACCTTGGATACTCCAAGAAGCCTGCAGGTTCAGGCTTCCTCCCTCCTTGGTATTTTTTACATCAGTAAGCACTATCTCTCCAAAAGCCATTGGTGACTTTCTCCAACTAAGGTTTTTCTGATTTTTTACATTACAGGGCCAACCAAGCCCAGGAGACAAGTGTCTTCTGTCTCTCTGTACTTGGATTCCCAGAAACACCAGTGACATGCAGAAAAGCCACCCAGAAAAACCTGGACAGATAACATGCCTGGTCAAATGCATCCATCTATTTCAACATGCTTCCCTCCTTGGTCTGCTTCAAGAGCCAGGCTCTTTTGGTAATCACTATTCACACCTGAAAAAAAGAGCACAAACAAACCAGAGGTAAGCACATAAAGAAATGGAGATACACACCTGTTCTTAGTGCATGAATGGTAACTCCAAAGCAGATGATCACTAGAAGACACACACACACACACACACACACACACACACACATACATATACATGCACTCATGGAAGCATGTGCAGCATAGCACATATGTACACACTCTCATGCACACAATAAAGTTTCCTTACTCTGTGTTTTTATTTACTCAGGCAGGATCATGGGCAGGGCTGGGAGTACAAAGGGACTGAGCCTTGAAATTTCAGGAGTTCACAGGTGTGGTTGAGGCCTGAGTTCTCTTGGGCAAGGCCCATGGAGCTGTAGGTCATGGCTCACTGCAGCTAGCAGTGAGTCAAGGACAGCTGGAAGACATAGTGTTAAAATATGCCAAGTCATTGTAGTGGATCCCAGTCATTGTTAGTGAATCCCAGTCATTGTTAATGGATCCCAGTCATTCTAGTGATGTGGTGTTGGCTCTGAAGGCAGACCAACTCAAACTTTTGGGTTCCCAGTTGCAGGCCGGAGTGTCTAGGGCACTACAGCTCTAAATATGCCTGATTTTATCTGATTTTTAGAAGCTAAACAGGACTTGTTCTGGTCACAATTTGGATAGGACACTACCCAAGAATACCAGGTACCTTAGTAAAATTTTGCCTCCTTCTCTTTTTACTACCACTTCCAGTAAAGCTCCCTCAAAACACCTTCTACTCCTTTTTCCTGTTCAACCCAATCCAACACTCTCCTCATGCCTATCAGCCAATTTTCCACTCTGGCATAGGAAATGGGCCACACTCTATGAAGTGTAACTTTGCAGCCTTTGATACTGCAAGAGGCCTGCCAGTTCAGGCTCTCTCACTCCTCAGTTTTTGTATATCAGCATGCAGTCAGCCCACAGCCATTCACTGGTCTGCTAACAAGAATTGATCACCTAAGCCCAGGGTTGCCTATCCTTGCATACTCCCAGGCCCAAAATTTTGTGCACCAGCTCATGACACAACCATGCCAACTTTCACTCCTCTCCAACAGCCTTTGGCAGCTTTCTCCAGCCAAGTTCTTTCTCAGGTTTTGCACTGCAACACTAAGCCCAGGGAATAAGAGTCATCTATCTTTATGCACCTGAGCCCACAGGAACATCTCTGGTGTGCCCTCCATCTGAAACATTTGCATCATAGGCCTACAAGAAGGTGCAGAGAAAAAAGGGACCAAGAACTTATTTGAAGAAATAATGACTGAAAATTTTCCTAACCCAGTGAAGGAAATACACACACACAAGCCCAGAAAGCACAGAAAGTCCCAAACAAAATGTTCCCAAACAGAAACACAGTGACACACATCATAATTAAAATGGCAAAGGTTAAAGAAAAAGATAAAATTCTGAAAACAGCAAGGGAAATGCAAGTAGTAACTTATAAAGGGACACCAATTTGAGTCTCAGCTGATTTCTCATCAGAAATTTTACAGGCAGGAAGGGAATAGCAAAAAATATTCAACATGATGAAAACCAAGAGTAATGTATCCAGCAGGGCCAGCATTCAAAATTTAGGGAGAGATAAAAAGCTTCTCATGTAAGAAAAAGCTAAAGAAGTTCGTTACCACCAAACCAGTACTACAAAGAAAGTTAGAGGAACTTCTTTAAGATGAGAGGAGGGATGGGAGAGTGAGTAAGACAAGGGAAGGAGATGAAGTTTAGTTTGACTGTTATAAGACAATAATTCTGTTACAAAGAGAAATTTAGTTTGATGGTCACAAGAAGATATAGAGTATAACATGGGAATATAGTCAGTAAGGTTGAAGTAACTTTATGTGGTGTTAGCTGGGTACTAGATTTTTAGGGACTGATGAGAGAGCTGGAAGGATTGGTTAAAAAAAAGAGAAGAAATTAAAAAGTACAAATTCATAGTCACAGTATAGTCACAGGGATATAAAATGCAGCATGGGTCATATAGTCAACAACATTGTAATAACTATTTATGGTGTTAGAGGACAACCAAAAGTATTGGAATGAGGATTTAGTAAGTTACATAAATAATTCATCACTGTACTATAGACCTGAAAAAAATTGAAAATAGGACTACCTTATGATTCAGCAATTCCACTCTTGGGTATTTGTCCAAAGAAATCTGAAACACTAATTCAAAAAACTATATACACCCCTATGTTTATTGAAGCATTATTCACAATAGCCAAGATATGAAAACAACCTAAATGCCCATCAATAAACGATTGGATAAAGAAATTTTTGTACAGTTACACAATGGAGTATTACTCAACCCCAAAGAAGAATAAAATCTTACATTTTGCAACAACATAGATGGAACTAGAAATTATTATGCTAAATGAAGTAATTCTGACTGAGAAAGCCAAATACCAAATGATCTCACTTATATATAAAATCTAAAGAACAGAATAAATGAACATTCAAAATAGAATAGGTTCCAACTAACAGAGTCACATGGGAGAAAGGATGAAGAAATGGTGGGGGAGGAGCTCAATAAGATGGCAACCAGAGAGAGGATCCCTGAAACATCTCCTGGAAAATACAACTGAATAACTGGCTGAGTGGCACAGTGACTACTGAGAGATCCATGCATTGCAAGAAAACAGAAAACACCTGAAGGTTAGAGAAAGGAGGGTGAGCAGGAGAGAAGGAAGGGAGCAGAGATGGATTGTGACCCAATCCAACCTTGGCTAACTGAAGGAATTAGAAAGAAATCAGGAAACACTGGCTGAGAAGCAGCACAATGCCAGGCGTGGAGAAGACCAGGTGGCTACAAGAATGGAGGCCAGAGTGGCTGAGACCCTGCAGACCGTGAGCAAGTTGGAACAAGCAGGAGCATATTAGGGACACAGTCTAGGTGCCACGCTGGAGGAGCTCAGAGCTGAACAAAGCATCTGAACAGTATTAGGTGGGAATAAGACCCCCAACAGCAGCATCGTTACACTGTCTGCTCTAAGTGAGTTTGAATCTGAGATCGGCTGCTGTGTGAATGCTGAAATGCTGAAACAAGGTCCTCCATGAAAAGTAGGACCAGGAGAAGGGAGTAAGGCTGAGATTGTGCAAGCACTTGGAACCCAATGCTCTCAGCTTGCCTTGCAAAGGCCTCCCTCCCTCCCCCTGCCCCAGGTTTCTCTGACCAATGGACCATTGTTGCAGTGGAGTTGGTGACCAGGGGAGCTGCTACAGGAAGGAGAGGGGCCAAGTAAAGCCAAGCTCCCAAACTCACCTGTCTCTCTCAAAACTTGCCTCACAACGCCATCCGGTATCTGCTCTATAATAAGACACTACAGCAATAACTGGAAAAAGAAAGAAGAGACCTTACTAAAACTGTCACAATAAAAGCCTTCATGCCTAGAAAGAGAAACACTATAAGCATCTTAGGATTCAAAACCCCTCAGAAAGGAGATTTAAAATCTCCAAAAAGGACCTTATAGATCAAGAAATATATGAACTAAGTGACATAGACTACAAGGTTGCAGTTCTAAAGCATCTCAGAGAAATAAAAACATATGGGCAAAAAACAATAACTGAGATGAATGATCTTGGAAAGGAAATTTATGAAAAAAAGGAAGAATTTAAGAAGAAAACTGAAATGATAAGAAAGAATTAGATAGAAATTTGAGAGATAAATGATACAATTTAAAAAGTGAGAAATGAAATAATTGCCATAGGAAACAAAGCCAACCAGACAAAAGAAAAAATTAGTGATACTTAGGATCAGCACATAGAAACAACCTACAAAAAAGAAGAGAAACTTCACAGTCAAAAGGATTGAAAGAACTCTACAAAAACTATCTGACTCCGTTAAAAAAAAAAAAACAACAATATTAGAATACTAGGCTTGGACGAAGGAACAGTAAAAACTCTACGAAAGCATACTCAAAGATATAGTAGATGAGAAATTTCCAAACCTATGAAAAAAATCTGGAACCCCAAATTCAAAAGGAAATTAGGTCCTCTATCTACCTGAACACTAGCAGATGTTCTCCAAAACACATTATACTGAAGACATCAATAACCAAAGAAAAAGGGAAAATTCTCAAGACAGCTGGGGGAAAAAACTATAATCTTTACAGGAAACCCCATCAATCTATTAGCAGGCTTCTCAGAAAAAACTGTACAAGCAAGGAGGGGGTGGAATCAAATATTCAAAACATTAAAAGAGAGAAACTTCCAACCAAGAATAAATTATCCAGCAAAATTATCCAGCAAATATGAAGGAGGAATAAAGACCTTCTGAGACACACAGAAGCTAGGGAATTCTCCAGCAGGAGGCCACCTTTCATGAAATGCTGAAGGAGACTTTTTGACCTGAAACAAAACATTAGAATAAATGGAATAGAGTTGGGACAATGAAAAAGAAATATATTTTTTAAAAAAGAAGAAGAAGAAGCAAAGACCACAGGAAATTCTCATATATCAATCATCACCGTAAATGTAAATGGAATGAACTCATCAATAAAAAGACTCAAAGTAGCAGACTGGATTAAAAAACAAAACTCATCCATATGCTGTCTCCAAGAGACACATCTCAGCCATAAGGACAAAAATATACTCAGAGTGAAAAACTAGAAAACAATACTCCAAGCAAATGGTAGGCAGAAAAAAGCAGGAATTGTCATACTGATATCTGATGAAACAAACTTCAGATTAAAAAGGTAACAAGAGAAAAAGATACACATTTCATAGTGATCAAAGGGACAATACAACAAGAAGACTTGAAACTAATTAATATATATGCCCCCAATTCAGAACCAAAATATACAAAGCAACTACTAACAGATTTGAAAAAAGAAACTGACAAAAACACAATCATTCTATGCTACCTAAACACCCACTTAATAGCCATGAACAGATCATCTAAACAGAAAATAAATTTAAAAATATCAGATTTAAAATTTACATCACAGCAATTGGGCATAATTGACATTTAAGAAAGTGCCCTGCGACAGATGACTGGATAAAGAAGCTGTGGTACATATACACAATGGAATATTACTCAGCTGTAAGAAAAGATGAAATATTGCCATTTGCGACAAAATGGATGGACTTGGAGATCATCATGCTAAGTGAAATAAGCCAGACAGAAAAAACAAAGAACTGCATGATTTCACTCATATGCGGAATATAAAAC
>PVJL010012940.1:0-34615 GCA_004026885.1 Lyroderma lyra | reverse complement strand
AAAAAAAAAAAAAAAAAAAAAAAAAAAAAAAAAAAAAAAAAAAAAAAAAAAAAAAAAAAAGAAAACCCAGAAATAAACCCACAAATATATGGACAAATAATTTTCGATGAAGGAGGGAAAAACATACAATGGGGAAGAGACAGCCTCTTTAGTAGGTGGTGCTGGGAAAACTGCAAAAACATATGCAAAAGAATGATCTTGAGCTGTGAACTCTCTCCATATACAAAAATTAACTCGAAACAGATTAAAGACCTTCATATCAGACCTGAAACAATAAACTGTATAGAAGAAAACATAGGTACTAAACTTATAGACCTAAGACTCAAGGAAGACTTCATGAACCTGACCTCAAAGGCAAGGGAAGTAAAACCACAAATAAATGAGTGGGATTATATCAAACTAAAAAGCTTCTGCACAGCAAAAGAAACCATCAACAAGGCAAAGAGACAGCCAACTGAATGGGAGAAAATATTTGCAAATAACACATCAGATAAGGGTCTAATTTCTAAAATATATAAAGAACTAATAAGACTTAACAACAAAAAAACAAACAACCTAATTGAAAAGTGGGCAGAATAACTAAACAGACACTTCTCCCACGAAGAAATACAAATGGCCAGCAGACATATGAAAAAATGCTCATCCTCATTAGCTATCAGGGAAATGCAAATCAAAACCACAATGAGATACCACCTCACACCTATGAGAATGGCTGTTATCAACAAGAGAAGAAATAACAAGTGCTGGAGAGGATGTGGAGATAAAGGAACTCTGGTACACTGCTGGTGGGAGTGCAAACTGGTACAACCACTGTGGAAGGCAGTGTGGAGTTTCCTCAGAAAATTGGGAATGGAGCTACCATTTGACCCAGCAATCCCCCTTCTGGGGATCTACCCAAAAGACTTGAAAACCTTTGTCCGCAAAGACTTATGTAACCCAATGTTTATTGCAGCGCTGTTCACTGTGGCCAAAACATGGAAACACCCAAAGTGCCCTGCGACAGATGACTGGATAAAGACTCTGTGGTACATATACCCAATGGAATATTACTTAGCTGTAAGAAAATATAAAATATTGCTATTTGCAACAAAATGGATGGACCTGGAGATCATCATGCTAGTGAAATAAGCCAGACAGAAAAAACAATGAACTGTATGACTTCACTCATATTCAGAATATAAAATGGAAAGCAACAAAGAGAAAAGAAATGAACAAACAAACAAACAACCCATGGACACAATCAATAGTTCAATGTTTATTTGTGGAGGAGTGGGTTAGGGAGAGGAGAAAGGAGAGCGGGTGGGAGAGGAGGGAGTGGAAGCTAAATATAAGGTGATGGAAAGAGAACTCACACTGGGTGGTGAACTTATTATACAACAAGTTGACAATGCACTGTAGATTTGTATGCCTGAAACCTATGTAATCCTTGCTAACAGATGTCACCCCAATAAGTCTAACAATAAAAATAAATTTAAAAATAAATAAATAAAAATAAAAATATGGCAGGCCTAATGTGCATGAAGTGGCTCTGCCAGACCATGATGTTTTTAAGGCTGGAGACTACACACATTCCTGAAATAAGAAAGCAGTGAACATTTCTGATCATATGAACATAGCCCACAGATATTTGCTAGAGGGCAGTAAGCTTATATCAGTATCTCCTGTTTAAAAATTTATCCTCTGGCTTTTCTCAAAAATCTCATTTTTACATGTCAGAATGCCCTGAAAAAAATAATTCACTAATAGAGGTCCTGGAATCTTTTTATTTATACTTGTAACTGGAGTTTAACTACATGTACTTCTACTTTTCAGAATAAAAGTTTCTACAGAAGTTCTTGCAAAAAAAAAAAAAGAAGAAGAAAAAAAAAGTAAGCCCAGGCATCCTTTTCTCAAACAGCTGTAAAGTGGTATCCACTGTGTCTTTCAAAATTCTGCTTCATATGAACACTATGTAGTACTTCCCAGAGTATGATGAAACCACTTAGCTTTTCTCTTCCAGTTTCATTTGTATATACCCTGGTGCATCCATAGGAATCCAAATAATTATCTAGGTAACAGAATGTCAGAAATAAAAAAGATAAGAATAGTTTTTTTAAAGTTATACAAGT
The DNA here is from genome assembly GCA_004026885.1 of Lyroderma lyra. Lineage (NCBI taxonomy): Eukaryota > Metazoa > Chordata > Mammalia > Chiroptera > Megadermatidae > Lyroderma > Lyroderma lyra. The sequence continues at coordinate 32,507 of PVJL010012940.1, read as the reverse complement.
TGCACATAAGTATAAAATTTAAAGGATGACAAAACCTCTGGGATTCAGCATGGATTCTGTATAAGTGTTTCTTGCTTTCCTGTAACACATGGGACTGTTTGTTTATGTGCCTTCCTCAATCTTCTAGAGTCTCTCTAGGCTATCTGACTGTCTTTATTCTTTCCTATATATTCTCCCACAGTACATAGACCACAGTTCATGATCATCAAGTATTTACCAAGAGTTGAATATCCTAACTACAACATTCTGTTGAGTCCATTTCACAAGGTTTAACTAAAGTTAAACTGTGGAAAATATAATTATTGCCAATTTTATTTTTTCTATAAAATTAGAGGTCTCAGATTACAAAATAAGTGATTGTTTTATAAATTTTATAGCATAATATTGACATTTTTCTATTGGCTTTATAGTTGTTGCATTTTTGCATTTACTCTCTATAATATTTTTTTACTCAATAATATTTTTTTCTTTTTATTAAAGCTAAATGCAGAATTCTGTGTCATAGTTTTATCTCATATTCAAAATAACTTTCCTCTAAAAAACAATTTGATCACTCTTTCATGAATCTGTTTGATCTTCACTCCATAGACATTTGGATTCAAGGTAGGAGGCAACAACAGGTAGAGGTTGGCTACAAAAATGTGGGCATGGTGAGGTATGGTACATCCCCCAAAGTGGTAAGTAAAGAAGTTGAAGAAGGCTGGGACATAGGTGATGATAATAGCACACATGTGTGATACACAGGTGCCGAAGGCTTTGTGGTGAGCATCTACAGATGACAGATTGACTACAGCATGAATAATCATAATATAAGACATGGAGATGCAGAACATATCAAACCCCCCAATCAATATGGCAGCTATAAGACCATAGATAGCATTAATCCTGATGTTACCACAGGATAATTTAGCCACAGACATATGGTCACAGTAGGTGTGGTAGGAGAGGTTGACCCTGCAGTAGGGAAGATGCTTGATCAGGAAAGTAAATGATAATGACCAACACACTTCGAGTGAGGGTGGCAAGCCCAACCTTAGTAATTGCAGTGTTGGTGAGAATGGTGGAATAGCATAGAGGGTAGAAAATGGCCATATAATGATCTAGAGCCATAAGCATGAGCACACCAGATTCCATGTCTGTCAGCATGTGGATGAAAAACATCTGTACAAGGCAGGCATTAAAGTCAATCTCTTTGAGGATGAGCCAAAGGATACATAAAATAATGGGAAAAAATGAAGTACTAATATCTGTAAGCGACAGCAAGGCTAGGAAGTAATACATGGTTTGATGTGGGGACTCTTCATGACTAATGAGATAAATGAGCCCACGGCAATGATGCACATGAAGCAGAATGGCAGGGAGATCCAGATGTGTGCGGCTTCCAACCCAGGAATTCCATTGTGGATGAAGTATCTTGGTATTAGGGTGGAGCTGTTAGCTTCAGGCATGATGGTCAATTGCAAAGTGTGTTACTTTTTGTTCTAATAAAAATGTCCTCTACAAGAAGATAATGGTGGTATTATTATCAGCCTCAGTCAAAAGATGAACAAGTATTTTGCACAATATAAGTAATAATTTTAGAAAAAAATTTACTATTTTGTACCCAGATTCTGTTCTTTGATCTTACATAGTGGTCCTGAGCCTGTTACTAAATCAAAAAATACAAACACAGAGCAAACATAGTAACAATGTCCTGATCTTACTTAGTTTATAACATACTATAAGTTCTGTCTATATCTACCTGCTCATATACCCAGACCAGTCTTTAGTGCTTGCTCTTGCCCCTGTGTCCACTTTCCAAATTATGAACCTTGTTTGAATAAAATGGATTCTCTTAACTCCTCACATATTTTCCTTTTGTCAAAGAAGTCTTTTCAGATGTGTCCATTGGGATATAACCAAATTATATGAACACTTACTTATTGCATACAGGTATGGGGCTGAGTATGATCTATCTACAGGTCTAAACCTATCAAGTCTGGGTTTTCCAAGTCAGAAGGATCAAGGACAAAAGATTTGACAGGTTAAAAGTTATATATGATACAATTTACAAAGCATGGTTTTGTACATTTTGCATTATATCTCTAATTGTTTCTTACTGATAAATATGAAAGATTTTACTATTTACATTTCACTAATGACATTGTTAATATATAGCATAGTATATATCTATAAATCTTCATAATTTTTATATCTTCTTTTAGGATATCACTTTTAGCCCCCCAATAACTATTAAAATTTATATTGGATATATTTGTTAATTAATTTGTTCATTTTTCTGAGAACACTTAGCTTTCCACATTTCTCCTATGTTCTAGGACAAAAATCTAGCCTGAAACATTTTTTATTAAAATCATGAGACTCCATGACCTTCTTATATTTTTTATAACATCTTCTTTTATCTTATGTTTCTAAAAGTCCTTCCTTACTTATTGTTTGTTTGATATTATCAACTTAAGTTATTCAATTTCCCACAGCATTATGTTACATATTTTATTGAATTTTCAAAAAATTATTTTACATATTCTTCTGTTACATATTTTTATCTTCTTTATTAAATTTATTGGGGTGACATTGGTTATTAAAATTACATAGGTTTCAAGTGTACAATTCTATAATAAATTATCTATTTATTACATTGTATCTTTAACAAACAAAGTCAATTCTCCTTCCATCACCATTTTTGTAATGTTTTGATTTCCCACGTGTAACACAAGCCTTTTTCAAATTTCTAATTTTGATTGCTTCTATTTTCTCTCTTTCCATTTTTGGAGGATGATATTAAAACTATAATTTTCTATGTATAGTTTTTTAATCATTACTTTTAACCACTAGAAAACTTTTCAAATGATATTATATAAATAATTTCAATATATAAAGAAGATAAATGCAAAATTTTCTGGAAAACAGGTATAAATAGAACTCACCTTTAAAGCAATTTACTCACTTATAGAATGTTTTTAACACTAAGTAGACTAAACCATGGAGATTTTCACCATAGCCTGGAACATAGCAAGCAAAATATATAGTACTCCCATAAGTATTGTTAGTATCACTACCGTTATTTTGCTTCATAAGATAAATATAAATAAAGCAATGTCTAGCTATCTCTTAAACCTCCAGTATTTTTATATCTCACTCAGAACAAAAGCCACATTCCTATATTTGTTTACAATATTTTACACAATTAGGACTTTTTAAATCTCTGAATGTTTCTCCCCCTTCTTGAATTCTGACCTTCTTGGTCTGTCCATACTTTCTGAAAATTTCTCAAACTCAACAAGCATGTGCATAATTCAAGACATTTCCATTTGCCATTTTCACTTCCTGTGTTGTTCTTTCTCAGATAATAATACCATGGTATATACCTTTAACATGGTCAGCCCCGAGGTAGGGATTTTTCTTACCTCCCAATTTAAAATTGCAATCCCCAGCCTCCTGCCAATCTTGGTATGAAATCTCCCTTTTCAGCTTTTCCTTACTGCATAGCAATTAGTATTATCTATGGTACCTCACTAAAATCTATATGCATGAGGATTTCTCTCCATTTTGTTCACTGCTACATCTCTTGCACTTAAAATAGTGACTGGTACAAGAAAAATAGTTGTATAATGAATGAATGAATTTCAAAACTTTTTTTTGTTGACCTTCTTGCTTATACATAAGTACCTTAAAAATGAGGGTACATATTAAAAAATGAGTGCATTAGAGAAAGGCAAACATGGTTTCAAGATGTTTGAAATCTTAAAGACTTCTAAAAACTTAATTGGAGATATTTAGAATTGGGATGAGTATATGGAATAGATGCAAATAATTGCCTTTTCTATACCCTAAGGGCATACATATCATGCATAGAAAGAGTTATAGGAAAGTAGACTCAGGTTCAAGGAATGTTGTTTGTTCATGCAAATAGAAATCTCCAGCAAGATTACTATCATTAGATGTACTTAAGCAAAGGGACAATGAAATATGTCATGAATTTCCTGAAGAAGTTGGGCTTGTGGTTACTAGAATTCTTTCAAAATTTTGTACTAATTCATTTTCATTGATAGAGGTCTTATCACTTCCAAAGAAAGACTCTTCCATCTATGGAAAGCAGAGGTTTTTTTCTAATATTGTACAGAAATGTGCTTGTCTGTAACATTATCCCTTTCTTCTTGTCACATCAACCTAATGGAGTCCCCCTCCTCCAGTGACTAAACTACATTTAATCCCCCGCTTCTCCTCCTTTTATAAGGCAGCTGGTTTCAGAAGTCTAGAGTGAGATAATCCAATTCTTCTCATTCAACCACTCCTTAACTCAAATTCATCCTAGCTTGTTGCAAAATTACTGTAACATCTTACATAGTTTTTTCTTCTCTCACTCAACTCACCCTGATGCCAAATGTTTTTAAATTTTCAACCATGAATGATATTGTTCAGAAAAATTGCATGGTGTGGGTTAGGAGCCCTATTTAACAACACTTAGTGGCTTCTCTGTGGGTACTTCCAAGGGAAAGGAGAATATTTGCTCAGGGCTTCACAGGTAGTTGTCCCATTCCTCCCACAAGTTTCTGATGGGAGCAGAGGTAAATTTACCTTTGTTGACACAAGATCTATATTTAAATTATATTTGCACAGGGGAGAGTAAAAACACCCTCAATAATTATTCTCAAATTTCACCAACTTTTCTCTGATTGAACATATATTAACTGTCTGATATCCTTTGAAGTATAAACCTGAAATTATATTTGACTTCCCAGAGCCCTTCAATTCTAGCTTCATAACTTTTGTTATAACTTTATCTACATGACATGTATGAATCTCAAATCTGTCTCGAAAGTATTAAGTAAACAATTTCAAAATTATCTGTGCTAGAGAATCATTAAAATATATTTTATTTCTAAGGATGGATTTTATGTTCATTTCAAACATTGCACTGTTAAATTCATTGTTATTCCATTCTTACTTCCCTTACCCCAGTAGAAATACTGCTTTCTTTAAAGTTGTAATTTAATTTAGTAGGTCTTGATCAAATGTAAGAAAACATACATTGAAGACTGGATTAATATTCTCTGATCATTGAAAGGATTTGGAAAAAGAAAGCAGAGAACATCATGACCATAATTTAATGTAATTTCTTGGATTTGTGGAAGTAAATGCCAGCTATTAGAAGGTAAAAACAGTAAAAATGAATTTGGTATAATGGTATGTTTTTGTTCTAGAACAGGCAACTACAATGAGCAGAAACCTAAAAACATCTAGATTTTATTTGGCAGTGAATGAACCCACCCACCAAAGCACATAAAACAAAATAAAACTAGCCCTATACAGCAGAGCTTCTTCCCATAGTAAGTTTCCATCATTAGAAATTCAGGGAAGTATAGATTCATTCCAGAGCAGACAGTTATAATAAACCCAAAGCCTAGAGGAAATTCTTCCTCTTGAAATATGCTAAGTTACAATATTGTTAGCATTAGGAAAAATAACAATAAATGACATAAATAGTAAACTAGAAGATGACAAACATGCTCCAAGTTTTAGGCTCTGATAAGAAGTTTCTCAAGGTAGAAAATCTTAGAATGACATAGATTTGCTTAAAGTCTTTTTGATTTTTGTCTGTTTTTCTAATTAAAAACTGTATTAAGTAAGTATACATGATTATAAATATTTTGCATATATTATGTTCTTATGATATAAATAATGCATATGAGGTGAAAAGTTAAAATTATCTATATATAGTTTTTAATATCAGTTGGGAGAATATGAAAATATGTGCCATGATGTAAAGACAATTCCTCTATGTTTATGAGTGAACTTAGAAGGTAATAAATAGATAAGAGTTTTAAATTCTAAGAAGAAATTAGAAAGTTCTTTGTTTTTTCCTGTTATGTAGCTGAAAACAGGTTTAGTAGTAGGTAAATGAGATAAAATGGATGTGAGAATGCTCAAAAATATGTGTTAATATTGCCTTCTTTGAAAAAGTCTCTTAAGTCAAGCTTGGCCTAAATTATTGCCTGAGGTGCATCAAATTGCCAAGAGATTCTCTTAAGATTCTGTTACTCAAAAGTTCCCTGATAGATGCCTAAGACCCTGCCTTGTAGGATTAATAGTAAGATTCACTATTAGTTATAATGTAACAGGAAGCACAAAGCTGGTGTGTAACAGTCAGTACAATGTAGTTGTGAATAACTGCATTTGACAAATGATACAACTGAACTTAAATCCTTTCATTCCATCTAACAGCTATATGAATTTTGCTATGTTTGTTATTGTCTACAGACTTCTATTGGCACTAAACCATTTTAATCTCTATAAGATTATAACAAAAACATCTCTTACCAGTGTTTTAATTTCATATAAGATAATTCATCTATATATGCTCATATGGCTTTTCTCCTTTATTTTGTTAATATCAAGAACACTTTTGATTGAAGTTTAAATATTAATTCAGTAATCAAGATAATGTGATGGTAGTACAAGGATAAAAATAAATGAAACATAAAAGAGAGTCCAGAAATAGACCCACACATATCTAGTCAATCAATTTTCAATGAAGAGATAAAAATAATGTGATAAAATGAAAAGCTTTTCCAAATGGTTCTGGAACAATTGTGTATTCATAAAGACAAGTAAATCAGTGACCTGACTTCACACACAAAAATTACCTCAACATGGAGCACATAGTTAAAATAGAAGCTAAAATTACAGAACTTCTACATGGAAACTTAGAAAGATATCTCAATAATCATTATAAAGGCAATATTTCTTAGATAGAAAACAAAAACAATCAACCATAAAATAAAAATTTGATGAGATGTACATTAGTAAAATTTTAAAAATACCCTCTCTTTGAAAGACACTTCTAATTTCTGATAAAAAAGATCACACCTGAAACTGAGAGAAAAACTTTTAATAAATATTTTAATAATTTTATTCATAATATATAAAATATTTTAATTAAACAATAATACAAAAAAATCAATAAAATGGCAAATTATATAAACAGACACATCAAGAAAGATGTACAGGAGAAAAGAACAATAAAAATTCCTTACCTACCATTATTCACTTGGGAAATGAAAAGCAAAATTATAATGAGATACCACTATACGCACACTGGCATGTTTGATATTAGAGAGACCGACTATATCAAATAGAATGTGGACCAACTGCACTTTCATCTATAGTTGATGGGAAAGGAAAATGGTAAAATCACTTCATAAAGCACTTTGCCAATTTCATGAAAACTTAAATATGCACCTGCTCTGTAACTCAACAATTTCACTCCTGAATATTTACCTAGAAAAATTAAAAATATGAGGTATGTCCAGAAAGTATCCAGCCATGTAATATAAAAAATGGAGGCATTTATGTCTGGAATTTTTTCAGACTTTTTATATGTCTTCACAAAGACTTGTCAATAAATCTCTACTGCAGATTTATTAATAATAACCCCAATCTGAAAACAAATGAACATCTGATATGCAGGTAGGTAAATAAACAAATTAGAGTAAATCCATATAATTGCACACAAGAATCAATTTAAAGAAAAAAAAACACTAATCTAACAATTACATGGATGGATCTAAAAATGAAATTATGATTGGTGAAAGCAACCAGGCACAAAAAAATACACTATTTTGCCACATGTATATTAATATCTAAGAAAGACAAATCTAATATGTGGTATTACAAAATAGATCAGGAGTTATTTAGAACTTGAAACGTGGTTGAGGATTTATTGAGAAGGGGCACTAGAAAATTTGGGGGGGTGATGAAAATTTTTATATCATAATTGCATAGTAATTGTACAAGTGTAAATATCTGTTAAAACTTCTCAAATGGTATCTTTACAATATGTTTATTTTAGTGTATGTGAATTATACATCAATAAAGTGGATTTAGAAAACTAATCAACATAAATCAATATGTTATCAATAAAGTGGAAACTAATATCATTCCAACAGATGTAATTTAATAATATTTTAATATTCAAAAGCCATTTGTAAGAACAAATATATCTAAACAACCTTGAAATACAAAAGAATACTACCTTTCAGGTGATTAAATATATTCAAGTGAATCATCATTTGAACACTCCCAAACTTATTTTATGAGCCCATCATTGCTTAGATACGAAAGCCAGATAGGAACACCTAAAAAAAGAAAGCTACACACTAATATTTCTAATAAATATAGATACAAAAGTATTGACAAAATACTAGCAAACCAAATTCAAGAACACATTAAAAAGATCATTCACAGTAATTAAATTGGATTCATCTCTGGGATGCAGAGATGTTTCAACATATTAAAATCAATAAATGTGGTACACTACATTAATAGAATGAAAGAAAAAAATCAAATGATTATTGAAAGAGATACAGAAAAGTTGTTTGGCAAAATTTGACATTCTTTTATGGTAAAAATTCTTAACTAAGTTTAGAAATATACCTCAATATCATAAAAGGCTCATATGACAAATCTCCAGCCTTATCATACTTTACAGTGAAAGGTTGAAATCTTTCCCTCTAATATACAGAGTGAGACAAGAATATACAATCTCACCACTGCTATTCAACAAAATACTGAAAGTTCTAGCCAGACCAATTAAGAAAAAGAAATAAAAGACATTCAAATGGGAAAGAAATAAAATTGTTTACTGATGACATAACTTTGTATATAAGACATCCTGAAGACTCAACCAAAAAATTTTAAACAAAACTAACAAATTAAGTGAAATTTCAGGATATAAAATCAGCATACAAAAATCACTTGCATTTCTGTATACTAACAATGAGTTACCTGAAAAGTAAATAAAGAAAACAGTCCCTTTTAGAATAGTATCAAAAGTGGTAAAATATTTAGGAATAAATATAACCAGGGAAGTAAAAGATCTAGAAAACAAAAATTATGACATTGATGAATGACTTTGAAGAAGGCACAAATAAATAAAAATATATCCCATGTTCATAGATCAAAATGCAATCTCTACTAAAATTTCAATGACATTTTTCACAGAAATAGAAAATATTCTAAAAAAAGTATTAACCCAAAAAAACCTCATATACCAAAGAAATAATGAGAAAGAACAAAGCTGGAAGCACCACAGTTCCTGTTTTCAAACTATATTACAAAGTTATTGTAATCAATATGGTACAGCAGTGCCCCTTTATCTTTGGAAAATACATTTCAAGAGTCCCAGTAAATGCCTGAAAGAGTAATAGTACCTAACCCTATATATATTATGGGTTTTTTTCTATTCATGCCTATGATAATGAAGTTCAACATGAATTAGGCATAGTAAGAGATTAGAAACAATGACTAATGGCAAAATAGAACAATTGATATTATAACTGAGATGGCTCCTAAGTGACTAACAGACAGGTAGAGTATACAGCATGGATACACTGGACAAAGTGATGGTTTACGTCCTGGGTAGGATGGAATGGGATAATGAGAGATTTAGAATAGTATGCAATTTAAAACTTACTAATTGCTTATTTCTGAAATCTTTTAATATTTATAGCCAATCATGGTTGACCATTGGCTACTGAAAGCACAGAAAGCAAAACTGTAGATAAGGGGGGACTACACTAGTGGCACAAAAACTGACACATAGAGCAATAGAACAGAATTAAGAACCAAAAACTATATACATGAATACAGAATCAACTAATATTTGACAAGGAAGCCAAGAATACTCACTGGGAAAAGGATAGTCTTTTCAATAAATTGAAAACTGTATATTCATATGCAAAAACAAACAAACAAGTTAGACCCCCTATACTACCCAGCTCACAAAAGTTAACTCAAAATGGATTAAGAACTTAAATGTAACACCTGAATCCATGAAACTTCTAGAAAACATAGAGGAAAATTTCCTTGACACTGATCTTGGCAATGATATTTCTGGATACAACACCAAAGACATTGGAACAAAAGCAAAAATCAACATGTGGAAATATACCAAACTAAAAACTTCTTCACGGCAAAAGAAACAATCAGAAAAATGAAAAGGCAACCTACAGACTGGGAGAAGATATTTTCAAACCTTATGGTAAGGGGTTAATATTCCAAAATATATAAGCAACCCACACAACTCAGTAGGAAAAATCTAACAATTTTATTAAAAATGTGCTAAGAGAGACATAATCAATATGGCAGCATGAGAGAAGATTCTTGAAAACTTTTCTGGAAAAAGCAACAAATTGAACAAGGGAGTCCATACGCAACACATACCCTTAGCTGATAGACCCACTCGCTGCAAAGGAACACATAAAGTTTGGAGAAAGCAGGACAAGCAGGTAAGAAGGGACAGAGAAAGTGTGGAGATGGGGCCATGGAATGCAATCTGGTGCCTGACAGGACAGGGAGTAAGGTTGGGGCACAGCACAATCCTGGGAGAATTAGAAACTGAGGCACCAACAAGCATGAAATTATGGGCTGGAACACAGCATGATCCTAGGCAAAACGTGGGCCCAGAAAAAGACTTGCAATGCCTGGCCTGTGCATTCCTGATGGAGTGACAGCCTTGTGCTGCAGCTGAGCCCAGCACCAGGGCTGCAATCTTGGAATGTACAGAGATTGTAGTTTGCATTGCCCTCACTGTCAGGCAGAGATAATAGACACAGAGCCTGGCTACCTCTCTTCACTCTTCCGGAGCTCTTTTCCCCATCTCCACCCAATGTTGACAGAGAAGGAGCTGTAGGGGTTAAACAGCTTCTGTCTGGAAATCTCCATTACCCAGTTCCTCAAACAAACATCATCCAACAAAGCCTGCCCAACCATTCCCACTGAAGCCATCAGGGGAGTCCAGAGAACCTGAAACATACAGGCTGAGCAATGTCTGCCTGCAGGGCCAGTATGAGGGTTTCAGAGGCACAGAGCCCTTCACGCACCACATTCTCCTAAAGAGAAGGCACACTGAGACAAAGGAGGCTGAGTCAAAGAAGACAAGCTTATATCCCAGGAAATCTCCCAGTGAGTAGACAAAAATACCAAGAAAAAACAACCCCCGACAGTCCAAGAGTTCCAATGACACCTGTTGGGAGTCAGAGAGGAACCTCTTCATATCTACTGAAGGAAAGGTCTTAGATGCCCAGGAAAATAAACATACCAACAGCTATGAATACCTTAGGGAATAAAGCTTCTCAGAAAGAAAATGAAAAATCTCCAGAAAATGAGCTTAAAGACATTAAAATAGGTGATTTGAAAGACACAGAATTTAATACTGCAGTTCTTTTTTATTTCAATTCTTAAAAAAATTTCTTGGGGTGACAGTGATCAGTAAAAATTACATAGGTCCTAGGCACACAATTCCACACCACATCCTCCATGTGCTGTACCATGTGTTCACCACCCAAAGCCAGTTCACTTTCCATCACCATACATTTGCCTCCCTGTCCCCTCTCCCCACCTCCCACCCCCAGGCAACCTCCAAACTACTGACTGTGTCCATGAGATTTGCTTCTCTGCCACCTTCAATTCCATGTTAACAATCAAACTAAATTTCTCCATCCCTTTCCCTGATTTTACCCACTCTCCCATCCCACATTCCATCTTAAATAAGTCCCTCTACCATTCTTTGTAGTACTGGTTTGGTGATGATGCATTTTTTAACTTTTCCTTTTCTGAGAAGCTCTTTATCTGTCCTTCAATTTTGAAAGTTAGCCTTGCTGGCTACATTATTCTTGGTTGTAGATTCTTAATTTTCATAAAGTTGAATATTTTCTGCCAATCCCTTTTGGCTTGTAAAATTTCTGGTGAGAAATCAGCTGAGAATAGAATGGCTGTCCCTTTATAAGTAACTACTTGCATTTCTCTTGCTGTTTTTAGAAGTTTCACCTTTTCTTTAACTTTTGCCATTTTAATTATGATTTGTCTTAGTGTGTTCTTGTTTGGTATCATCTTGTCTGGGATTGATTCTCTGTGCATCCTGGACCTGTATGTCTATTTCTTCACCAGGTTAGAAAATGTTTCAGTCATTATTTCTTCAAATAATTCCTTGATCTCTTGCTTTTCCTCTGTCCCTTCCAGTATATCTATGATTCTGATATTCTTTCCCTTAAAATTGTTCCAGAGTAATCTGAAGCCATCCTCATCTTTCTGAATTCTCATATATGTTCTAAAGGGGTGTTTTCTGCTGGCTTTTTCTGCAAGTCACTGTTTTGCACTTCTATTGTATCTAGTTTGGTGACTTTTACCTCGTTCTTTATTTAATGTTGTTATTATCTCTTTCTGGTCCTTTATAATGGTTTGTAAGTCTTATTTAATGCTTGCTATCTCTCTGTTGAAATTATCATTGAGTTCCTGAAGCATTTTTATAATCACTGCTTTGAGCTCTGTTTCTGTTGGATCACCTGTCTCCATCTCTTTAATTCTATGGTTTCTCATATTTGCAGCCTCTCTGGACCTTCCCAGCTGTAATTTCTTGGTGCTCGCTTCTTATACTGGGGTGTAGAGGTCTGTGAAAGAGGGATGTTTATGGCTTTGTTTTCATCCTATGGCTTTGAAGGTCATGCAGAGAGTTTGGGCATGATAGCACTTTTCTGTTCTGGGTTTGCCCTGTGTGTGGATTCTGCCCTGAGTTTTGGGGTCAGCTGTCCTCTATGCTGGTATTTCAAACCATCCTGGTTGTGAGCTAAGAAATGGGCACAAAGCTCCCCATCTCCTTCTTCTCCTGATTAAAGCATTTGTGCTACATCTCCCTACCACCCAGCAGCTCCCCATCCTCTGGGAAGTGGAGTGAATTCCAGCCACTGCATTTTGTGGACTCATCTGAACCTCCTGGAGCCAAAGTGAGGTGGGTACAGTATCTCACATGCCACCTGTGGGCCTTCTTTCCTCTGTCCCATGGACAGAATGGGGCCCAGAGCTATCTCCTGATACCTTCTTCCTCCTCTTTCCTCCAGCGGTAGAGTTCTAAGCAGGAACTCATGCAGCCAACTCCCCACTCTTCTTTTTATTTCTCTTTGTTTAACACACTGCTCACTTGCAGTTACCTTAATGCAATGCATGGGTTCCTTAGCTGTGATTGTGTGATGTGTAGAGGGTACTTGGTTGAGCTATAGGTGTTTTTCTTTTTAGTTCTAATATCCAGAGTTTTCTGGAGGTCCCTCTCACACCACCATTTTGTTGTGTCTCTCTTAATACTGCAGTTCTGAAAACACTCAAAGAGATAAAAGAAAACACATAAAAGCAGTTTAATGAACTAAGAAAGAAAATTCATGAGGAAAAGGAATACTTTAACAAAGAGGCTGAAACTTAAAGAAAAATGCTAAACAACATAATAAAAGAGATGAGACATGAAATAACTATAAGAGCACAGAAGAGCTCAGCAAGATGGCAACCAAAGAGGAGGTCCCTAAAACCTTTCCCGGAAAACACAGTTAAACACCCAGGCAGGATTCAACATGGGAAACTGTGAGTGGTACAGTGACAACATAAAAAACCCATGCATTACAGGAAAACACCTGAAGGTTCAAGAAATGGGGGCAAGTGAAAGAGAAGGGAGGGAGCAGAGATGGAACAAGACCTGACCTTACCATGGCTAACTTAAGAAACTAGAAAGAAATCAAGGAGCAGCATGATACAGGGGAGGCAAGAAGCTGAGAAACAACAAGAGTGGAGACCAGAGAGGAAGGAACTCTGAGAGACCATCAGGGAGCTGAACTGAGAAGCAGCATGTTACACACAGTCTGGGAGTCAAACTCTGGAGCTCTGAGTAGCATGGAAGTTAACAAAGGCATCTGAACTGCCCTAGGTGGTAATAGGGACCCAAACATAGCACTGCAGATACCTTGTGGCTTGCACCCTTGTGGCTCGCACACTTGCAAATGGTGCTGGGAGATGTTGCCATGGAAATGAACAGCTGAAACACTACCCTGGGTAAAATGAAGAAGGGAGAATGGCAGAGATGGTGGCATTTGTCCTGAAAAACATGAACAGCCTCAGCATGCATTCCATTGGCTTCCCCCACCTCCACAAACTTTTCCAACTTAATGCAGAAAGAGAAGGAACCTTGGCTTGCATTAGGTCAGCCTCCCTCTTCTCTCCCAGCTTCCTCGACAAATTTTAGGAAGCAGAGAGACTACAGACCACCATGCCGTGCCCCCCAATGCTGGTGGAGACAGGAAACATGGCTTAAACACATCTCATCTCTCCCAAAACTTGCCACTCAAGGCCACCTATGTCTTTTGTACAACAGGACATCACACAAATACTAATCAGAGAACAAAGAGATCTTCTGAGCTCTGCTGAAAATAAAACACTCATGTCAAAGAGTAAGAACACAACACAAAATATGAGTACCTTAGGATTTAAAACTGATCAGAAAGAAGATGAAAAACCTCCAGAAAAAAGATCTTACAGATCTTGAAATTTATGAACTAAGTGACAGAAAATATAAGGTTGCCATTCTAAAGGCTATCAGAGTAATAAAAACATACTGGCAGAACACCATAGCTGAGATGAATGATCTCAGAAAAAAATCTATGAAAAAAGACATTTTAACAAACAAATTCAAACCATAATAAAGAACACTATGAACATTCTAGGAATAAATAATATAACCAAAAAAAGTGAGAAGTAAAATAACTGCCATAAGGAACAGGGCCAACCAGGTGGAGGAAAGAATTAGTGATATTAAAAATTGGAACATGGAAACAGCTCAGAAAGAAGAGAATAAAGACTACAAAATGAAAAAATTGAAATAACTCTGCAAGAACTATCTGACTCCATGAGGAAAAATGATATTAGTATAAAAATATTGGAAGAAGTAGCAAAGAACTCTACAGAAAGCATATTCAAACAAATAGTAGATGAGAACTCTCCAAACTTCTGGAAAGATCTGGAATCTTAAATTCACGAAGGAAATAGGTCCCCTAGATACCTGGATCCTAGCGGATCTTCTCCAAGACACTTTGTACGGAAGATATCTAAAACCAAAGACAAAGAAACAATTCTTGATGTAGCCTAAAGGGGGACAACATAACCTTTAGAGGTAAACCCATAGGCTAGCACCAGACTTCTCAGCAGAAAATTTTCAAGCCAGGAGAGATTGGAATCAAATATTCAAAATATTAAAAGAGAGAAACTTCCAGCCAAGACTAAATTATCCAGCAACATTATCTTTCAGACATGAAGGAGCAATAAAGATCTTCTCAGACACACAAAAGCTGAGGAAATTTGGCAGCAAAAGGATAGCTCTTCAAGAAATACTGAAGGAGTCTCTTAGACTTAAAAGAAGACATCAGAATAAATGGAATAGAGTTAGAACAACAAAAAAGAAACAAATATAAAAAAAGAAGAAGTAATGGCCATAGGAAATCCTCATATCTCAATCATCACTCTAAAAGTTAATGGACTGAATTCACCAATAAAAAGACACAGAGTGGCAGACTGGATTAAAAAATGAAACCTATTCATACACTGTCTGCAAGAGACACAACTCAGCCATAAATACAAACACAGACTCAGAGTGAAAAGATGGAAAACAACACTCCAAGCAAATGGTAACTAGAGAACAGCAGAAGTTGCCATACTGATACCTGACAAAACAAACTTCAGATTAAAAAAGATAAGAAGAGACAAAGATAGACATTACATAGTGATAAAAGGGAGAAATGCAACAAGAAGACCTGATGCTAATTAATATATATGCTCCCAATCAGGAAGCAGTAAAATACACAAAACATCTACTAACAGATCTGAAAGGAGAAACTGAATAAAGCACAATCATAGTAGGAGACCTTAACAGCCATGTACACATAATTTAAGCAAAAAATAAATAAGAAAATATCAGCTTTAAATGACACATTCCAGGAATTGGACATAATTGACATTTACATGGCACTTCATCTGGCAAAAAAAGACCATACCTTCTTTTCTAATGCACATGAAACATTCTCAAAGATAAACCATATGCTGGGACACAAAAGTAGCCTTAGCAAATTCAAGAAAAGAAAATTTAAATCATACCAAGTGTATTCTCAGAACACAAAGCTCTGAAATTGGAGATCTACAGAAAAAAAGAAAAGCTGAAAAAATGACATATAAATGGAGATTAAACTACATCTTCTTAAAAAATGACTGGATCAAATAACAAAAGAAGAGATAAAAAATACATAGAAATGAATGACAATGAAAATACAACATATCAAAATTATTGGGATACAGAGAAAGCAGTAATAAGAGAAAAATGTATATAAGTACAGCCTTATCTTAAGAAATAAACAACGAAAATATCACAAGTACACATCTTAACTAACCATCTTAAAGACCTAGAAAAAAAAAGAACACAAAAAACTCAAAGTGAGCAGAAAGAAATAACAAAAATTAAAGCAGAGCTAAATGAAATTGAGCACAGAAAGACAATGGAGAAATTTATACAACGCAGAGTTGATTCTTTGAGAAAGTCAACAAAATTGACAAACCTCTCGCTAGACTAACCAAGGTACAAAAGAAAAGGAAACAAATATCCAAAATTAAAAATGAAAGGACAGAAATTACCATTGATACCACAGAAATACAAAGGATTATAAAAAAAATACTAGGAAGAGATTTATGCCACTAAATTTAACCTAGAAAAAGTGGACAAATTCCTAGAAACTTGCACTCTAACTAGACTGAACCAAGTAGAACTAATAACCAAGATAATCTAAATACACCTATCAATAGTAAAAAAATTGAAATGATTATCCAAAATTTCCCCAGAGACAAAAGCCCTGGATCAAATGGTCTCACCAACAAATTCTACCAAGCACTCAAAGAACAATTAACATTTATCCTCCTCAGACTCTTCCAAAAATTGAAGATGAGACAATACTTCCTAACTCATTCTATGAGGCCAACATTACCCTAATACCAAAGCCTGGTAAAGACAAAGCAATCTATATCCAGTATCTCTAATGTATACAGATTCAAAAATTCTAAATGAAATATTAGCAAATAGAATACAAGAATGCATCAGAAAGATTATACACCATGATTAAGTGGGATTTATCCCAGGAGCACAAGAATGGTTCAACATAGGAAAATCAATCAATGGCGTACACCACATAAACAAAATATAAAATAAACATCATATGATCATAACAATTGATGCAGGAAAAGCATTCGACAAAATACAACATCCATTTATGATCAAAATACTGAAAAAAATGGGTATACAAGGAAAGTATCTCAACATAATAAAGGCCATATATGACAAACCCTCAGCTAATATCATACTGAATGTGGAAAAGGTGAAGCCCATTTCCCTAAAATCAAGAACAGGACAATGATGTCCCCTGTCATTACTGCTATTAAATATAATACTGGAAGTTCTAGCCAGAGCAATCAGGAAAGAGAAAGGAATAAAACGCATTTAAATTAAGAGAAAAGAGGTCAAATAGTCACTATTTGCAGATGACATGATTCTTTATATAGAAAATTCCAAAAACTCAACCAGGGAAGTATTAGAAACAATAAATGAGTACAGCAAAGTTGCAGGATACAAAATTAATAGCATTTCTATGTACAAGCAATGAATCTTCAGAAAAAGAAATGAGAGAATCAATACCTCTTGTTATCACAACAAAAAGAATGAAATACCTGGGAAATAATAAAGAAAGTGAGGGACTTATACATAGAAAACTATAAGACACTTCTGAAAGAAATTGAGAACATACAGAAATGGAAAGATATTCTCTGTCCATATATATGAAGACTTAATATTGTTAAAATGGCCATATTACCCAAAGTAATTTACAGATTTAATGCAATTCACATAAAAATCCTACTAACATATTCTCAAAAATAAACAAATTATCAGATTTCTATGGAACAACAAAAATCCTCAAATAGCCAAAGCAATGCTACAAAGAAAGAATTAGGCTGGTGGTATCATGCTTTCTGACTTCAATTTAAACTACAAAGCATCAATAATAAAAACAGCTTGGTATTGGCAGAAAAACAGACACATAACAATGGAATAGAATTAAAAACCCAGAAATAAATCCACAAATATGTGGACAAATAATTGTTCATAAAGGTGCATAAAATATGCAATGAGTAAAAAGCCTCTTCAGTAGATGGTGCTGGGAAAACTGGAAAAATACATGCAAAAAAATTAATCTGAGCTGTGATCTCTCACCACACACTAAAATTAATTCAAAATGAATTAAAGACCTCAATATAAGACACAAAACAATAAGCTGTATAGAAGAAAATATTGGTATAAAATTTCTAGACCTAGGGCTCAAGGAGGACTTCATGAACCTGATCTCAAAGGCAAGGAAAGTAAATGAAAAAATAAATGAATCAGGCTATATCAAACTAAAAAGTTTCTGCACAGGCAAATAAACCATAAACAAAGCAATAATACAGCCAACTAAATGGGAGGAAATATTTGCAAACAATACATCTGATGAGGGTCTAATATCTAAAATATATAAAGAAGTAATACAACTCAACAACAAAATATCCTAACAACCCAATAAAAAGGTTGGCAGAGGACTTGAACAGACATTTCTCCCATGAAGGAATACAAATGGCCAACAGACATCTGAAAAAATGCTCAATCTCATTAGCTATTCAGGAAATGAAAATGAAAACCACAATGAGATACGACCTCACACATGTTAGAATAGCTATTATCAACAAGACAAGGAATAACAAATGCTGGAGAGGCTGTGAAGAAATGGAAACTCTCACACACTGCTCGTGGGAATGCAAATTGGTACAACTGTTATGGAAAACAGAGTGGAGTTTCCTCAAAAAATTGGCAATGGAGTTACCATATAACCCAGCAACCCCCCTCTGGATATCTACCCCAAAATCTTGAAAACCTTAGTCCCCAAACATTTATGTACCCCAATGTTCATTGCAACACTGTTCACAGTGGCCAAGACATGGAAACAACAAAATGCCCTTCTATAAATGAGTGGATGAAGAAGCTGTGGTACATATACACAATGGAATATTACTCTAGTATAAGAAAAGATGAAATACTGCCATTTTTGACAAAATGGACAAACCTTGAGATTATCATGTCGAGCGAAACAAGCCAGAGAGAAAAACCAAGAACCATATGATTTCACTCATATGTGAAATATAAAACTGAAAACAACAAAGAAAAAACAAACAAACAAAAACTTATAGATACAATGAATAGTTTAATGGTTATCTAAGGTAAGGAGGTAGGGGGTGGGAGAAGAGGGAGGGGATGGGTGAGAAAGGCAGGGAAGCCAAATATATGGTAATGGGAAGAGAACTCACACTGGGTGGTGAATATACAGTGCAACAAATAGATGATGCACTGTAGAACACCTGGAACCCATGTAATTCTTGGTAAGCAATGTCACCCCAACAAGTCTAACAATAATAAGAAATCTATAAATAAATAGCATAGGAAGCAGAGTTGACCAGAAGGAGAAAGAAATAGTGATATCAAAGATTGAAATATATAAATGACATAGACAGAAGAAGGGAAAAACATGAGAATTAAAAGAAATGAAATAAATCTACAAGATCTGACTCCATCAGGAAAAATAACATAAACATAATGGATATTACAAGAAGGAAAAGAGAATGAATATGGCACAAAGACGCTAGTAGAAGAAACAGTCGATGAGAATTTTCCCAGTCTGTAGAAAGAACTAGACCCTTGGCTTCAGGAGGCAAACTAGTGCCCAGTTGCCTCGACCTCAATCTGCCTCTCCAAGGCACCTTATATTAAAGCTGTCAAAACTTAATAACAAACAATTCTCAAGGCAGCCAGGGAAAAGAAGACTGCAATCTATAAAGGAAAGCCCATCAGACTATCATCAGACTTCTCAGAAGAAACTTTACAAGACAGGATGGAGTGGAGTCAAATATTCAAACTATTGGAAGAGAAAAATTATTGACCAAGAATAATGTATCCTGTAAAGTTATCTTTCAGATATGAAGAAGGAATAAACACATTTCCAGGTATATAGAAGCTGAAGAAATTCTCTAGCAAAAGACTTGAATTATAGGAAATATTGAAGGAGGCTATTTGACCTGGATCCAAAAGTCAAAATAAATAAAGATAACTGGTGACAACAAAAAACATAAAGGGAGAGGAAGCAATTGTATGAATTTCCAAAGAAAAATGATAAAAAGCATGTTTAAGAAAATGGACTACTGTTTATATGAAACCTTATTTTACGTAAACTTAGTGGTAACTACTCAAAAAAAAAAAAAAAAATCCAGAACTGAGAAACATAACTAAAAGAAGAGAAAACAAAGAAAAAATAATAGAACAACATCAAACTAAAATAACTTTAAAAACAAAGAAACACACAAATCAACACTGAACTACCAGAAAACAAAAGATAAAATGGCTATAAAAATTCCTCACACATTAATCATCACACTAAATGTAAATTGACTAAACTCACCAATAAAAGACATAGAGTAGCAGATTGGATTAAAAGCAAAATGCAACCATGTCCTGCCTCCAGGAAATACACCTCAGCTACAAGGAAAAATACATACTCAAAGTGAAAGGGTGGAAAACAATGCTGCAAGCACATGTGAACCTGAGAAAAGCTGATGTAGCCATACTAATATCTGATGAAATAGAGTTCAAGATAAAAATGGTAATAGGAGACAAATATGGACAATTCATAATGATAAAGTGCTTTATACAATAATAACACATGACACTCATTAATATATTAACATATGCCCCCAATCAGGAGGCACCAAAATTTACGAATCGACTACTAACAGAAATTAAGGAAGAAATGGACAAAAACACAATCATAGTAGGGAACTTAAACACCACATTCACAGCCAGAAACAAATCATCCAAACAGAAAATCAATAAAGAAATATAAGCTTTAAATGACACATTATAGCAATTATAAATAATTGACATTTACAGGACACTTCATCTTACAATACAAGGCTAGGCATTCCTTTTCCAGTGCACATGAAATAGTTTAAGGGTAGACCATACTCTGGAACACAATCTAAATTCAGCAAATTTAAGAAGATTGAAGTCATCCAAGTGTATTCTCTGACCATAAAGCTTTGAAATTGGAGATCAACTACAAAAAGGATCCAGAAAACACAACAGATACACAGAGATTAAAGAACATATTATTTTAAAAATGACTGGGTAAAAGAAAAACTGAAAAAGAGATAAAAATACATAGAAAAAATTGAGAAAGAAAACACATTGTATCAAAATTATTGGGATACAGCGAAAGCAGTAGTAAGAGATAAATTTATATCAATACAGACCATCTCAAAACACATGAAAAATTAAAAATAAACAACCTAATGCTATACACTACATCTTAAAGAACAAGGAAAAGGAATTGACGAAACCCGAAGTCAGGATAAGGAAGTAAATAATAAAAATTAGAGCAGAACTAAATTAAATAGAGAATGACAACAACAAAATTTATGCAACAAAAAATTGGTTCTTCAGAAAATCTTAATAAAATTGATAAGTTCTTGGCTGGGGTGGTACACACACACACACACACACAGAGAGAGAGAGAGAGAGAGAGAGAGCAGAGAGAAGGCAAGATTAGACTGATACCACATAAACACAAAGGATCATATGAGAATGGTATGAAGGGCCATATGCCACCAAATTTAACAACCTAGAAGAAATGGTCAAGTTTCTAAAAAACATATAGCCTACTTACACTGAATCAAGAAGAAATGGATAATCTAAATAGACCAATAAACAGTGAGAAAATTCAAAGAATTATCCAAAGCCTCCCCAAGAGCAAAGGTTCAGGACCAGATGGCCTTACAAGCAAATTTTACCAAACATTCAAAGAGAGATTGGCACCTGTCCTTAAACTTTTCCAAAATATTAAAGAAGAGGCAATACTTTCCAACATATTTTATGAGACCAACATTACCCTGATAACAAAGCCTGGTAAAAATAGCGCACACACACACACTCACACATACACACACACACACGCACTCACTATAAACCAATATCTTTGATGAACACAGATGCAAAAATCCTAAACAAAGTACTAGCAAGTAGAATACAACAATGCACTACAAAGATTATACATGATGATCAAGTGGGATTCATTCTAGGGGCACAAGATTAATTCAACATATGCAAATCAATCAATGTGATACACCACATAAGCAAATAAAGGATAAAAATCATATGATTATATCAATTGATGTAGAAAAAGCATTTGACAAGATCCAACATTCATTTATGATCAAAACACTTAATTAAATGGATATAGAAGAAAAGTACTTCCACACAATAAAGGCTATATATGACAAACACTCAGCTAATATACTGAATAGGTTAGAACTGAAACCTCTACTCCTAAAATCAGGCATGACTTCTGTCATCACCGTTATTTAACACAGTACTGGAAGTTCTAGTGGAAGCAATCAGGCAGGAGAAAGAAATAAAAGGCATGCAAATTTATAGTGAAGAAGTTAAGCTGTCACTTTTTGCAGATGACAGGATCTTTTACATAGAAAATCCTACAGATTCCACCAAAAAACTATTAGAAGTAATAAACAAATACAGTAAAGTTGAAGGATACAAAATCAATGTACAAACATCCATTGCATTCCTATATACTCACAACAAAACTTCAGAAAAATATGAAAAAAAATAGATTTTGCAATCACAACAAAGAGAATGTACCTAAGAATAAAATTAACAAAGAATGTGAAGGACTTATACACTAAAACTATAAGATACTATTAACCCTTCTGCTCTGACATTCAGATACAGCCCAATGAATATTTCCATCAGCTGACTGCGGCATTCAAGTTTACCCCAGAAACTCAAAAATACTTTTCTCCATTTACAAGGTTTTTAAATATGTTTTCCTATGGCTTGCACTATCAACAGCAAATATGTTTTGTATGCCATATTGTGTAGCATTTTGTAATAATTTTTAAAAAATTTTACATTCAATATTTCATATAGACTGTATAATCTTTTTTTACAGTAGTAATTTTTTTCAATTACATTTTATATACAATATTATATTGATTTCAGGTGTACAGCACATTGATGATTCATTTATATAACTTACTAAATCCTCATTCTGATACATCTGGTTTCCTTCTGACATCATATACAGCCATTACAATGTTATTGACTGTATGCCCTATGCTGCACATTACATCCCTGTAACTATTCTTTGACTATTAATTGGTACTTGTTGATTTTCCACCTTTTTTACCCATCCCTCCAGCTCTCCTCCCATCATGCTACAAACATAGTACCCATCTGACACCACACAAAATTACTGCAAACTTATTGACTATATTCCCATGTTATACTCTATATCCCCATGATTATTGTCTTGTATAATAACAACCAAACTAAACTTCTCCATCCTTTTCCCTTATTTTACCCACTCTTCCATCTTTGCTATCTTAAAGAAGTTCCTCTAACATTCTTTGTAGTACTGGTTTGGTGGTGATGTATTTCTTTAACTTTTCCTTATCTGAGAAGCGCTTTATCTGTCCTTCAATTTTGAATGCTAGCCTTGCTGGATACATTAATGTTGGTTGTAGATCCTTGGTTTTCATCATGTTGAATATTTTTTATTTATTGTTAAATTTATTGATATGACATTGGTTAGTAAAAATTACTCAGGTTCCAAGAGTACAATTCTACAATACATCATTTATGTGTTGTATTATGTGTTCATCACCTGGAGTCAGTTCTCTTTACATCACCATGTATTTGAGATCCTGTCTCTTCTCGCCCAAACCCTTCTCCCATGCCCTCTGGTAACCACTAACCCTAAACTATTGACTGTGTTCATGAGTTTTGCTTCTTTGTTTCTTTCAGCTTTGTGTTCCACAAATAACTGAAATCATATGGTTCGTGGTTTTTTCTGTTTGTCTTATTTCCCTTTACATGATGGTCTCAAGGTCCATCCATGTGGTCATAAATGGCCCTATTTTGTCTTTTCTTATGGTTGAGAAATACTGCATTGTGTATATGTACCACAGCTTCTTTAGCCAGTCGTCTACCAAAGAACACTTTGGCTGTTTACATGGTTTGACCACTGTGAATAGTGCTGTGATGAACATTGAGGTATATACATCTTTGTGGACAAAGGTTTTCAAAATTTTTGGGTAAATACACAGAATGTGTATTGCCAGGTCTATCCTATATTTTTAGGAACCTTCATAGTGTCCTCCATAATGGTTGTACCAGTTTGCATTTCCACCAGTAGTGTATGAGGGCTCCTTTTCCTCCGCACCTTCTCCAATACTTGCTGTTCCTTGTCTTGCTGATTATAGCCCCTTTAAGAAATATAAGGTGGCATCTCATTATGGTTGTGATTTGCATTTCCCTAACAGCTAGTGAAGTTGAGGAGTTTTTCATGTATGTTGACTATTTGTATATCATCTGGGAGAAGTGTCTGTTCAGGTCCTATGCTCATTTTTTAGTTGGATTGTTTGTTTTTTTAATTGTTGAGGAATTGCACAAGTTATTTATATATTTTAGATATTAGCCCCTTAACAGAAGCACTGTTTGCAAATATTGTCTTGTTGTGCACCCCGTTTTCGACCCCCACAGCGACCAAGAGACCAACTCCGATGTAAATACAAAAAGAGACTTTATTGCTACAAGCTCGAGCTCAGTCCATCCACCCTCCAACACAGCAGAGAGAGAGAACGGCCTTGAACCTGGATAGGCATGGGAATTTAAAGGAAAAAAATTGCAGGCAGGTGGGGTGACATGCCATGGCATTACTGGGTAGGTGGAGGGACATGGGGCAGGAAGCAGGAACTGGGTGAATGCTGAGCTTTTTCCTAATAAGGGAAGTAGTCTGCTGTGCTCTTAGGTTTTGCTTCTCTCGAAATGGCGGCTAACTGTCAAAATGGAGTCTCCTAGGCCCCACATTCCCCCTTTTCCTTGTACATCAGAAGATCAATCCTGAGCTCTTTCATCCGTGGCAAGGGGCTGATACGTAGAACTATTAGTTGTATAGCTCCTAACTGCTCATGGATGAGTCTTAGACCCCATTTCAAAACACAAGGCCCTATGGTGAGGAGTATAACCAAAGAGGTTAGGGGTCCTAGTAGGGGTAAGACCTGGGACATCCAGGAGGAACTAAACCATTTGGAGAAATTGTAAGCCTCAGCCTCAGCTAGGCAGTTGCGAATGGATTCCCTGAGTTCTTTGACCTTAGTCTGAACTACCCCAGATGTGTTAACAAAGAAACAACATTCTTCTCCTAGGAAATGACACGTACCTCCTTTCTCTGCCGTAAGGAGGTCGAGAGCTCGGCGGTTTTGCAGAGCGACATCAGCGAGAGAGGCAATCTGGGTCTGTAGGGCCATTAGGGAATCTGCCACTTTGTCTGGGTTCTGACTAATCCTGGTAGAAAGTTTGTAATAGAGGTGAATGGTTGTACCGATTCCGCCTGCCCTGAGCCCGGCTGCTGTGAAGACGCCTGCCCCCAG
Organism: Lyroderma lyra; assembly: GCA_004026885.1. NCBI lineage: Eukaryota > Metazoa > Chordata > Mammalia > Chiroptera > Megadermatidae > Lyroderma > Lyroderma lyra. Next base: position 7,076 of record PVJL010012940.1, on the reverse strand, counting down.
TAGTGCTGCCGCTACTGGAAGTGTCCTTTTTTGACGCAAGTTTGGTAGCAAAAGACTTTCCAGTACTGGGATCAATTATAGACATGGGGGGATACAGAAATGAAGGTACACATGGTGTGGACCAATTGGCAGGTAGACAGCAGAAGAGAAGAGTCTGATTGCATATAAAGAAAATACTGGGCTTCCCACAGACTGAATCAGGATAAGGGGGAGAGGGAGCTGTTGCAAGGTACAGGTGACATGGTTAAGTTGACACAGGTGGTGTTGGAGGTCATCAAGACTACTTCCTCAGTTAAGGGCCCCACGTGGAAAGTATTGGAGGCTTTTTTGGTTAGATGTCAGGTTGGATCCAGGAAGCTGGGACCAGCCAGGCAAAATATGTCTTGGCTCTCAGAGGGAGACAGACCCAGCAAGGAGTATTATTATGATTAAAATTCCATGCTTCGTAGGTGTCATTGAGACTGGTAATTATCTGGTGTGAGAAGTCTAATGGGCTCAAAGCTTGTTGAACCTGGTCCATTAATTGATTAGGGGCATATGTGGGGTCAGCCTGCAGGACCTTTCCTATTAGTACCAAGTTGTCTTTTACCTAAGTTAAGATTGCTTGTCTGACCTCGTCTTGCATGCCTCCTCTGTCACTTAGCCTGTAATGGGTCTGAAGTGAGAAGCAGATGTCTTTCCCGGGGGTCCCCGGGCAACGACTGGTGTGTGAATCTCCTAACTGAGTGGTGGCTGTCCAATAAAGTCAGCCTTCATGGGAACACATCTTGACATTAGTATAACATGAGCTATGTACATAGGTGTTCCAAGTGAAAGCAGAGACCCCTGGTCTTCCCCGAATTCTGTCTAGTGCAGACTGGCTATGTTGGTAGCAACCAGCTGGGCAAGTGGGGGCAGCAGGGTCAGATTTTACGAGGGTTGTGGTCATGGAGAAACAAAGGGGAAGTATCAGCATCAGTCTCACAGTTTTTGGAGGTGAATTCTCAAGGGATTGGTAGGGTCTTTGGAGGCTTTCCATCATGGGAGGTGGTCCTGGAGTGTCAAGAGGTTGGCAGGCCGGACGTGAGTATGATGGATTCACGCTGCTATCCTGTCAACCTTGATGGCAGTTGGTGTGGTGAGGATGATGACAAATGGTCCTTTCCAGTGGGGTTCTAAAGTCTTCGAGTTATGCCTCCGGATTAGGACCCAATCTCTAGGATGGTGCTGGTGTGGCTCTGGCGGTGTCAGGGAGTTGTACAGTTCTTGGAGCTGATCCCAGACTTCCGGTGTGTTGTAGTCCCAATTGGGGTGAATTACAGGGAAGGCAGCATTGATTAGAGCAGCCACGGTTGTGGGGGCCCCAGTAGGGCCAGGGACATTTTTCCGGGCTTCCTGGAGAACTCGTTCGCGCTTCTCGGTGGTGAAAAGAATCTGCAAGAGCTGTTGGCAATCGTCCCAAGTGGGCCAGTGAGTAAACAGAACAGTCTCAAGAAGGTTAATGAGGTCTTTAGGATTGTCAGAAAAGGGGGCATTCTGAGACTTCCAGTTATAGAGATCACTGGTGGAGAAAGGCCAGTACTGCAGTAACAGGTTGCCGTCAGCCCCCGGTTGTCCAATCGCACACAAGGGCAGAGCAACAGTAGAGTTGGGCTCTGTGTTCTATTGTTGAGCCCTCGAGTGTTATGTGCCGGTCCCAAATGGGGCCGCTCACCAGGCATCACAAGCAGAGGGGCCGGCGGGACTGGAGCTGCTAAGGGCAGCGGTGGTTGGGCCGGCGGGGCCACAGCCGCTAAGGCCAGTGGAGCTGGCAGAGCTGGGGCCAGCAGAGCCACTGGCAGCTGGGCCAGCGGGGCTGGAACCACCAAGGCCAGAGGCGCCAGAAGGGCCGGGGGGGCCAAGGCCGGCGGAGGCTGTGCCAGTGGGTAAGGAGCGGGGAGAGGAAGGAGCGGAGGAGGAAGTAAGTCTTCTTCTGAGGGCTCCCCCTATAAAATAGGGTAAAGAGGAGCCAATGGCAGAGGGGAAGATGGTTTCGATGGTTTGGGTTCTTTCTTCTTAATGGCCAGAACGTCTGCAGGCTTAGAGGGGGTCTGGAGTGGAAGGAAAGATTTTAAACAAGGAGGGGGTTTTCGACTAAGTCTTTCCATACATAGATGTAAGGCACCTGGTCTGGGTGACCTCCTTGGGGCTGATAAATGACTCCCTCTACAGCCGCGATGAGAGTGCGGTCAAAGGTTCCTTCTGGTGGCCATCCTACATCGAATGAAGGCCATTCTGAGGAACAAAAGGTGGTTAATTTTCCTTTTTGGATCTCAACTGAGACTCGCTTCCAGACATCAGAGAAATGTCTGAGAATGACGTCTAGGGGTGAAGAAGACACCTGTCCCATTTTGTCCGTCAGTCAGAACTAGGCTCAGGCACCAGAGGGTACAAACAGACAAACAAACAAACACACAAACAGTTGGCCAACACAATAAATGGATCAGAATCTCAGATGAGGGACCCTTAAGGGTTTCCTCCAGATAATTTCAGATGAGGGGACTCCCAAAGGTCCTCTCCAGATAACTGAGGGAGGACACAGAATGTCTTCTGTCCCTCCGCAGTCGGGGGTTAATGGGTGCGTCCCCCCAGCCCACTATTGACCGCCTATACAGAAGCAGATTTTTAGAGGCAGAATTTCAGGCTGATCTTATTCACCGGTGGTGTAAGTCTCTCCAGGCGGTGGTCTTGGGGCCGTGGGGATCCCGGACGAGCCCCCACGATGTTGTGCTCCCCGTTTTCGACCCCCACAGTGACCAAGAGACCGACTCCGATGTAAATACAAAAAGAGACTTTATTGCTACAAGCTCGAGCTCGGTCTGTCCACCCTTCAATGCAGCAGAGAGAGAGAACGGCCTTGAACCTGGATAGGTGTGGGAATTTAAAGGAAAAAAATTGCAGGCGGGTGGGGTGACATGCCGTGGCATTACTGGGTAGGTGGAGGGACATGGGGCAGGAAGCAGAAACTGGGTGAATGCTGAGGTTTTTCCTAATAAGGGAAGTAGTCTGCTGTGCTCTTAGGTTTTGCTTCTCTCGAAATGGTGGCTAACTGTCAAAATGGAGTCTCCTAGGCCCCACAGTCTCCCATTGGATTGGCTATCTCTTTGCTTTGTTGATGGCTTTTGTTGCTTTGCAGAAGCTTTTTAGTTTCATATAGTCCCATTTATTGATTTTTGCTTTTACTTCCCTTGCCTTTAATGTTAGGTTCATAAATTCCTCCCTAAACCCAAGTGTTGGGAGCCATGCAGGCTGGCTTTAGGGAAGCATAACTTGTTTTGCTTCTTGTAGTGTTCCTTTCTGTGCCTGGAGGGTGTTTACTGCCCACTGAGGAATGTGGCTGATAAGGCCAGTTCCTTGGGGGACTCTAAAGAAAGAAGACTATCTGTGTACTTGGAAGAATTGCCTTGGGAAACTGACTCCCTCTTGTTTACTCTGACCTTCAGGTTAACTGGTAGAGAGTCAAGGATAGTTTATGATTTGTCCTTGAGTAAGATAATGCATATTTGTTTCTGCTGTAATGCACTGTGCTGTAGGGATATATTGGGGAGAAAAAATAAATTCGGGGCTGGTTGCTAAGAATGCTTCCAGTCCTCCTGCACCCTCTTTGTCTCTTTCTCTCTTTGTTTCCTTAAACCTCGCCCCCTACTTCAGGTACTGTTCACTGGAACGCTGAGGCAGGACCCCGGCACCCAAGGTCTATACGTTTAATATCAATGTTTTTTCTATAGTTTGTTCTTTCAAGTCATACCTGGAGGTCTTTAATTCATTTAGCTTTGGTATATGGAGACAGTTGTCAGTTCAGATCCATTCTTTCGCAGTTTTCCCAGCACCATTTACAGAAAAGGCTTTCTTTTCCCCATTGTACTTTTTCTCCTTTGACAAAAATTCTTTCCATATATTTGTGGGTTTATTTCTGGGATTTTGGTTCTATTCCATAGGTCTGTATGTCTGTTTTTCTACTAATACCAAGCTATCTTGACTATTGACACTTTATAGTATAGATTGAAATCAGAGAGTGTGATGCCTCCAGACTTATTTTTTATTTTATGTAGGATTGCTTTGGTGACTTGGGGTCTTTTGTGGTTCCATGGGAATCTGATGATTACTTTATCTATTTCTTGAAAGAATGTCTGTGGGATTTTGATGACATCTGCATTAAATCTATATATAGCTTTGGGTAATATAGACATTTTAACTATGTTTATTCTTCCAATTCATGAACATGAAATATTTTTCCATTTCTTTGTGTTCCCTATAATTTTTTTTAGTAGTATCTTAGAGGTTTAAGTATATAAGTCCTTCATGTTCTTTGTTAAGTTTAGTCCTAGGTATTTTGTTGTTGCTGTGATTGCAAAAGGTATTATTTGTCTCATTTTCTTTCTGAAGTTTTGTTGTTGATATATAAAAATGCAATTGATTTTTGTACATTAATTTTATATCCTGCAACTTTACTGTATTTGTTTATTATTTCTAATAGTTTTTTGGTAGAGTCTTTGCCAATTTTTTTAATAAAAAATCATGTCATCTGCCAAAAATGAAAGTTTGACTTCTTCTCTCTTAATTTGTATGCATTTTATTATTTTTTCTAGCCTGATTGCTGTGGCTAGAACTTCCAGTACTATATTGAATAGCAGTGGCAACAGGAGACATCTCCAACTTGTTCCTGATTTTAGGAGAATAGGCTTCAGTTTTTCCCCATTCAGTATAATATTAGCTGAAAATTTGTCATATATGGCCTTTAATATGTTGAGGTACTTTCCTTCCATAGCCATTTATTAAGTTTTGATCAAAAATGGATGTTCTGTCCTGTCAAATCCTTTACCTGCATTGACATAATTATGTTTTTTATTTTTAAATTTTGTTTATGTAGTGTATTACATTGATTAATTTTGTTATTTTTAACCATCTTTGTGGTTTGGGGATAAATTCTACTTGATCGTGGTGTATAATCTTTTGAATGCATTGTTGTGTTCTATTTGCTAGTTTTTTATTTAGGAATTTTGCATCTGTGTTCATCATAGTTTTCTTTCTTTTTGTTATCCCTATCAGACTTTGGTATTAAGGTTATGTTGGCCTTATGGATAAAGTTAGAAAGTATTGCCTCTTTTTCAACTTTTTGGAAGAATTTGAGGAGAATAGGTATTTCTTCTTTGAATGCTTGATAAAACTTGTTGTTGAGAATCTCCGGTCCTGGAGATGACTCTGGGGAGGTTTTGAATGATTGTCTCAATTTTTTACTGTTGATTCATCTTTTTAGGTTTTCCAATTATTCTTTGTTCAGTCTGGGTAGATAAGTTTCTTCAAGGTTGTTAAATTTGGTGGCATATAGTCTTTCATAATATTATTATATGATCCTTTGTATTTCTGTGGTATCGGTGGTAATTTCTCCCCTTTCATTTCTTATTTTGGTTATTAGTGTTTTGTCTCTTTGCCCCTTGGTATGCCTAGCCAGGGGTTTGTCAATCTTATTGATATTTTTAAAGAACCTGTTTTTTCTTGCATTAATTTTTTCTATTGTTTTTCCATTCTCTATTTCATTTAGTTCTGTCCTAATTTTAATTATTACCTTCCATTTGCTGACTTTTGGCTTTGTTTTGTTGTTGTTGTTCTAGTTCTTGAAGATGGGGTGTTAAGTTCTTTTCTTGTGCTTCTTCTTGGTTCTTGAGATAAGCCTGTAATGACATGAATTTCCCTCTTATTATTGCTTTTACTGTATCCCAATAATTCTGAAACATTGTATTTTTATTGCCATTTGTTTCTATGTATTTTTAAATCTCTTCTTTCATTTCATCTTTGATCCAGTCATTTTTAAATAACATGTTTTTTAATCTCCATGTATATGTATTTTTTGTGCTTTATTTGTGCAGTTGATCTCCAATTTCAAGGCTTTGTAGTCTGAGAATATGCTTTGTATGTTTCTAATTTTCTTGAATTTGCTGAGGTTAGTTTTGTGTCCCAGCATATGGTCTATAATTGAGAGTGTTCCTTGTGCACTGGAAAAGAATGTATACTTTTGTATTTTAAGATGGAGTGTCCTGTAAATGTCAATTATGTACAATTGCTGTAATGTATCATTTACAGCTGATATTTTTAAATTTATCTTCTGTTTGGATGATCTGTCTATGACTGTCAAGTGGGTCTTTAGGTCCCCTACTATAATTGTGTTCTTGTCATTTTCACCTTTAAGATCTTTAAGTAGGTGCTTTATAAATTTTGGTGCTTTTTCATTGGGGGCATATATATTGATGATTGTCATGTCTTGTTGTTGTTGTACTGTCCCTTTTATCATTATGAAAATTCCAGTTTTGTCTCATAACCATTTTTTTACTCTGAAGCTTTTTCATCAGATATTGTTTTGCACCCTTTCACTTTGAGTTTGTGTTTGTTCTTGTGGCTAAGGTGTGTCTCTTAGAAACAGTATATAGAATGGGTTTTGTTTTTTAATTTAATCAGCTACTCTGTGCCTTTTTATTGGTGAGCTCAATCCGTTTACATTTAGGGTGATGATTGATATTGAAAGGTTGGAGTGGAAAATTTTAGACCCTAGACTAGACCTTGAGACGGCCCGAATGTGCTGACCACAGTACAGATGGCAACCTCCCCCTCCAGACAGCTACTCCCTTTGTTCCAGGAAATAGTTCCTTGAACTCGCTATACAAACTTGCTAGATTACCAAATATTATCAGTTGCTGCCAGGTGCTTGTAGTTTTTGCCTTTATAAACCCCTTACCCCTTGTGCTGGGGGTCGAACTCCTCTACCCCTGCGTGGGATAGGAGTCGGCCCCAGTGCACTGGTTCCTGAATAAAACCTCTTGCTGTTTGCATCAAGATCGGTCTCTCGTGAGTTCTTGGGTGTCGGGCCACCCCGAGACTGGAGTGAGGGTCTCCCCATTTCGGGGATCTAGTCCACCCTAGAGCTCCGAGGACTCCCTTGGAGGTGAGATTCAGATTCTGTCTGTTTCTGTCTGTCTGTCTACTGTCTCTGTGCAGCGCCGCTCGGGTTTAAGTTCGGGTTTTTTCTGATATAATTTCTGTTTTGGGGGATGCCCCAACTCTGA
>PVJL010012939.1:0-34617 GCA_004026885.1 Lyroderma lyra | reverse complement strand
AGTATATAATAAGCTGAGTTTGGGGAGATTAACTGCTTCATATTATGTCAGGTCCAGTCCTGAGCATGACTGATGTGAGTGACCTTGGTAAAAATTAAGGTCTGTGAACAACAACTTCCTTTTCTTTACAATGGAAATAAGAATAATAAATATATTTAGCCTGTGTCCATAGGATGTCTGGTGTTTTATAACTATATGGCATTAGGCCGTGCATCTCAGTGCCTCAGTTCCCTCATTCATAATAGTTGTGTACATCATGTGAAAAAACCAAGGTCAAATCATTTTACAATTAATCTATAAAAGGTCAGATATTTGATGGTGGTTGTGTTCAACTTTAGGTGTCCGTAAACAAAATGAGTAGTGTGCACACACATATACATTAGCAGAGAACAACTGGAAATTGATTGCTAACATTGTGAAGTATATTAAAGGTACATGCAGGAGTCTGTTTTGTCCTGAGAGTCTCTTGAAGGTCATAAAATTTTTATTATTGTTTGTATGTTGTTGTTCTGCTTATGATCCAGATTTTGATGTTTTAAACATGGAGGAATAATAACACTTTTACACATGTAAGCATTTGGAGAAGGAAATCATGTAAAGATGACAATGTGTGACAGACAGAGATTGAATAGAAAAATAGTATATTTGAAGATTTGTCTTTAGTTTCTTGTTTTCCTGACTAGAGGAAGCTTTTGTAAATAGTTATCAGTGATTATGACTCTTCTTATGAGAGTGTTCATGAAGGGCAATACTTGATTTCAGAAGTGGTAAGTGGATCTTATGTCACCCGGGGAGCTTTCTCTAAAGCTTAACCTGAATGATCATACTTCTTGAATAAACGTTTCCCGTTATAACAGTTCAGCACCTCAGGAGAAGACAAGATGACGCAAGCCCCTGCTACAAAAGCTAGTTCCAAGTCAAAATTTATCCCTTCTACTGTCTCCTCTATTTCATAGATGAAATTTTATCCTTTTCAATGCTCTGTCTTTAGAAAATGTGAGAATTATTCTCAACATAGGCTTCCAGATGTTTATCGTCGATGTCTGGGATGAATCTATTAGTCTTTTTTTACTTCCTAGAGTATTACAAGTGGAAGGTCTATTAAAGATTTTCTAATTTATTTCCATTTTATGAATTAATAAAGTAAAGCTATGGAGGCCAGTGGCCAGTAGAATCTAGTGACGGGACAGACTGTCCCCTTTTCCTAGAGAATTTTATTGTCTCATCATTGCCAAAGCCTCTAGCCTGAACAGCCGTCCTTAATGGGCTCCAAACTCTGGGAAAACGGGGTAGAATGTTACAACAACTCTGAAAATATAATAAATGCTTGGGATCAGATAGAGAAACATATTAAATTGTTGTAATGGTGAAAATTTTTAGGTACTATCAGCTATTTATAGAAACTGAGTTATAATTTGGTTGTAATGATACTGTACCTTTTTTATATTGAGCATTGCTGAACTATTTTGACGTGTGGTAGTCACTGGGTAATAGAAATGTTGTGATGCATTCTTGTTATAGTCAGTGTTTCTATTTGGTTTGGTCATATTGTTTGCATGTTACAAAATACTCATCAATTCTTTTGTCCTAACTCCAAATTCAAGAAACTTAAAAAGTCACCAATTCAAAACAACCCTGTGTGTTTTATTTTTTTCTTTTATTAAAATTTGAACAAGTTGGTTTAAAATTTTTATTGCAAGAGAGTCTACACATTCTTTGATTAGTAATGTTGGAATTTACTGTCGTTAAATACTATTTGATACCCAGAATAACTATTACTCAAATATACCTCTCATTAATTTAATGTTCTTTGATATAAATATGAGAAATAAACAGATCAAGGTAATAGTAGAATGTTCAACCAGTTATCTCAGTTTCTTTGTATAACATAGCTTGTATACTTTTGGAGTGGTGCATACTTCTAATTATAAAAGTAATGTCTCAGGCAGAGAATTGGATATTAATAGTAATATAAAGAAAAAATGTTGAATATATAAGAAATGACACTATCCACAGATAAGTTGGTGATAAAACATTAATCCTATAATACATTGGACATTCATTTTATATTATAAATACTTACAATGTCTGAAATATGTACTTTAGCATTCTCAGTTCCAACACATAATACAAGGTTTCTTTCTAGACAGATAAAAACTAAGCACCTCAATGCACCATCTCATGGTGTGACTAGTTTAACAGCTGGGCAAACACTACAGAGATGTCACACCCTATAGTGTCCAGTGTCCTCATCCATGAGTTTAGTGAAAAATCTTAATTTTGTTACCATTTCAACATGGATAGCATGTAAAAAATTTCATCTGACTATGAGCAGCCACTGATTGTTGCAAATGTATGTGTAAATTTTTAAAATGAGGTACATTATTATATCTTTATTGGTGATACAAGTTATACATTTAAAGTTTGCAATCCATTCTAATACATTTTTATTTCATCAGCTTTTCGATTGGAGTGAGGCAACAGATTTGAAGGCCAAAAGGCAGAAGGTGAGACTTCCGTAGCATCTACACGTGTAACGTATGAGAAATTATTTGTTTTTCATTATTGTCAGAAAATAGACAAATTGAATTTTATTGATATTTATGGGGCACTATGTCTAAAATACAAGAGTGTCATATATTTGACACTCTCTTCTCTCGTGTCGGCCTTACTGGCCAAAACACAGGATGTGCCGTGCGCGTTGTTGGGTACGTTTCAGTGATTTGGTTTTCACGACTTCATTACGGAAGCACTAAAGAAAGCTGTTTTTGTATTTGTAGATAAGAAATATTAAAACTATGAAACCAAGACTAAAAAGGAAAACACAAAAAAGGAAATGTCATCTTTACAGGTAAACTTTACATGTAATTTCTAAGGCCCATAATTGATTCCCATAAGTCTTTTCAAGGATTAAGGATCTTGAGAAATAGACACTTTTTCAAGAAGAAAATCTGTCTGCTTCCAAAGGTTCTTAGGGCACTTTACTTATTTTCTTACCTGTGAGCAGTTCTCTAATTCTTAGGTACTTAGTTAACAAATTACAAATCAGAGTAATGTATCAGTTGTTTCCATTTCCTTTTCTTTCAGGGCGACTGGAGCCAACGATTTGCCTTCTGAAGGGGAGTCACGAGGGTACGAGTGGTATCATCTAGCAGCAATAGACTGCGTGGAGAGTAACTCTGCTGAAGGGAAGGTAGGGAGATACACTTAGTGGTCTTGAAGGTTCTTCAAAGCTTCCGTGTGCTGTGATGGGGAAGGGAGATCAGGAGGAGTGGGTTTGGGGGACTGAGCGCAAGAATAACCCTCCACTGACACAGTCCCTTCACAGGGGTGTGGGTGTGTGTGTGTGGGGGGGTGGGTGGGTGGGTGTGGGTGTGTGTATCTGTTATACAACCAGCCTTTTACATTTTAAATCACATTCACTGTGACAACACAGAAACCCCAACCCACCATCTAAAATTGCATGGGTGTCTCTAAAAAGCCATAATTTCTCACCAAGGTAATTCCCATTGAAATGAATAGACCCCAGATTATTATTATAAAATTAGGGTTGACCTATTTCTGATTCACCTCTATATCAATTAGTAGTCTTTGTACTCATCTCACTTGGCTTTTTGTTCATATTATTGATGAAATTTGTTAGTGTTGTGAAATGTAACTCCAGGTTATTGAATTTCACTCATATATTCTCCAATATGAGGATTCCGCACGGTACGTTCTTTAGAGTACATTTTGATGGATCCCTAATAATGGCTGCTTGTACTATCTGTGCTCTTCTTCTTGGGTCCACGTTCAATACGTTCTGTATGCGCTGTGTGTTGTAATGGAATTGTTGAATGTTAGGGGATGATGCACATCTTCAAATGTATGAAGTGTTGTCTCATTGCTCGTCAAGGTAGCTTGACAGTTTAGGACTTTCCCATGACAGTGGGGAGCTGGGCTATTTGTATGTGCTTTTCTGTGCCTGATTTGGGGTGTGTTTGCATTTTCCCCAGTGTGATGGCCATGAGCCAGCATGCCCTTAGGGTTGTATTTTGCATTTTGGTGTTTACTAAGGAGCAGGGACGTGTTTTAATGAGTTTCTTTGCCATGTAGTTATCTCTGTCTTTATTAATTTCTTTATTGGTTAATTTTTTATTAGAAAGAGTCCTGCATATATATTCTGAACATGAAAGTGATAAAATGATACACAATAACTGAAGATTCATTAATTTTACCTATGTTTCTACAGGTTCCTGTATTTGTTTTCTCCGTACTTTAGTTGAACCTGAGTCTCTTTTTGGTATTTTTATGTGAAATTGCATGGTCACTTAGCTCGCTGATTTAAGCGTGGATTTGTCATTTGTTTTTAAATAACATTTCACTTATGACTTCCTTGTTGACCTGTGGATATTTGAGGAATATAATTTTCAGCTTTTAAATAGGAACCTCTGTGACACATTTAGGCAATAGTATTAATAAAATATATTTTTTATTAAAATAGTTTTGTTCTTAGCATGAATTTTCCTCGTATCTATGGGTCTTTACTCTGCTGGCTTATTGAGAGTGGAAAGTGTTTGATTTTCATTTGTTTCCTCATCGCCTTTCTGCTTATTGAGCAGATTCATGGTTCTGCCGCTCTGACTCACCACAAGCATGGCTTCTTTGGGGCCTAGGCTCAGGTCCTGGTCCTGAGGTTCCATTTTTGTCTGAAGTTCTACTTGTTCTGCTAGAGGGTAGTGAGGTAGGAAATGTATTCATGTATTCTACCATCTTGAAAGAAGAAATCTGGGAGGCCATTGATTATACAGTGTATCACATTTTGTATTTTTGGTAGCAAACCAAATTTCCTTTGTTATTAAAGCCGTGCATGTAGACATAATAACATTTGAGACATGGCTTATTTGTCTTGCCTTATTTCCATTAGAAATCAGTATCAATTAATATAGCATGAGCTTTTTCCCTGGAAAAGTTTATATCTTTCTCAGGAAAACTCACGGCCCCATCTTTTTATAGTTTTTCTACTTATAACAAGAACCTTAGTTAGCTTGGTTTGGTGTCTGCCTGATGACAGATTTATAAAGTACGCTCATTGCCCTTCATTTTCAAATTTTTAAGATAAAATTCCTTGGATCTTTGTCTGAAACTCACGTTGATACCTATAGCTCGGTGGTAGCCATCTCACAAGTTTGTGTTTAGGAAACTTTGTTGAATTGAGGCCTCGTGGGGACGGTGTGGTGGAAGGTTGCTGGGTTTGTCTGTGCCTTACTTCCTCCTCCACTGACTGGAAGGAGCTTCATAAAGATTTAAACACCTCGACCTTCTAATCTCGTCCTTCCTTCTCTTCATCCCTCCTCTGCTGGTCAGCCAACTCCCTGCTGCCATTTAGGTTCCCAGGATGCTTCGCTCAGCTCCTTCTTTCCTGACATGTGTTTTTCACTGGAGTTAGTCTTCACATTTCTGAGGGAAAAGGTGCTAACTGGGTGGCTTCCTGATATTTCTGGATATCCTGTATTTTTGTCTAGAGAAAATAGGTTTGGAAAGACGGTTCCTTACCTAATTTGCATCCAGTGTAGTTTATGTTCTTTTTGTTTGTTTGTTTAGTTCAGATGTCAAATAGGGTTAAACCACTAATTTTTTAATGCACTACAGTTAATGAGAATGTTTGGTACAAGATTGAACATTTATTTGTATGTGTATTTTAATGGACTTTTGGGAAAGATCAAATAGAAAAAAATTTATTTTTAATGGAATGTAAGAAAATTATGCTACTTTTAGATACTCTTCCTACTTTATTTAAATGATGGATTTTGAGTCATTAAATATTTCACATTAACAAAATTCTATGTGAAAAATGAACCATTTTGCAGTAGGAGCTAATCAAAGTGTGTTATGGTTTTCCCCTTACCTTAGTTTCCAGTAAGAGTAGGGATTGCATGTTAGACACTAAGCCTTATCATTTTGTTTCTACTGTGATATCAGTCTACTTATTAGAAGTTTATGGATATGAATAGATATGAGTATATAATAAGCTGAAATGGGAGAGATTGAAGTGGTTGATATTATCATATCAGGAAGAGTCCTGTGCCTGATTACTGTGTGTGAACTTGGTCAAACGAACCTCTGTGTACACCGGCTTCCTTCTCTTTAAAGTAGAGATAAGAATGATCAGTGTATTTACCGTGTGTCTGTAGGATGTCTGCTATTTAATAGCTACATGATATTAGGCCATATATCTCAGTGCCTCAGTTTTCATATCCACATTAGTTTTCTACTTCATGTGAGAGAACCATGGTAAACATATTGTGCACTTAATATACTTAGTCAAATATTTCATGATGGTTGTGTTCAACTTTACGTGTCTGTGAACATAATGAGTAGTGTGTACATGTATACATTACTGAGAACAATTGGAAATTGCTAGATTTGTAAATCATAGCAATTAAAGATACATTGCAGGAGTCTATGTTATTTCTTAAAATTACTTGAAACTTATAAGCATTTTATTATTATGTCTATTTTGTTGTGCTACTTATGTTCAGATTTTGACATTTTAAAGATGGAAGAGTAATAATACTGTTAAATAAGCAGGCTTTTAAAGCTAGAAACCATTTAAAGATGACAATGTATGACAGACAGAGAAATTGAATAGAGAAAAAGTATATTTAAAGATTTGTCTTCAGAGTAGCTTCTTGTTTTCCTAAATAGATGATACTTTTGTAACTAGTTATCAGTGATTATGAGTCTTCCTACTGAGCGTGTTCATGAAGGGCAATATTTGACATTAGAAGTGGTAACTGGATCTTAAATCACTCGGAACTTTTTCCTAAAACTAATGATTATACTCCTTGAAAATATGTTTACTGTTATAATAGCTTAGCCCCTCAGCAGAAGATAAGGTGATGCCAGTCCCTGCTTCCTCCTTCAAAGGCTAGTTCCAAGTCTCAGTCCATTGCTGCTACGTGGTGCTCAGTTTCGTGGTTTGAATCCCGTCCTATTCAATGCTGAGTCGTGAGATACCTTAAGCATTGCTCTCAACATAGGGTTCTGGATGTTTATTGTTGACATTTGGGGGCAATCAATTTGCTCTGTCCTTCTTTCCTTGAGCATTAGAGTTGGAAATTCTGCTAAAGATTCTCTAATTCATTTTCATTGTGTGGATTAATAAAGTAAGGCCCTGAGAAGTCAGTGGCCAGTAGAATCCAGTGAGGGAACAGACTGCCTCTGTTTCCTAGAGGAATTTAATGTCACCTCATCATTGCCAGAGCCTCTGGACTGAACAGCATTCCTCAGGGGGCACCAAATTCTTGATAAAACTAATGTGGAATACTGCAGCTACTCTGAAATTGTAATGAATGTTTAGCATCAGATAGAGAAACATTGTTTTAAGTGGTTATTAAGGTACAAAATTTTCAGGTACAATCAGCTATTTATAGAAAGTGGGTTCAAATTTGGTTGTAATGGTACTCTATCTTTTTTATTTTGAGCATTGTCAAACTACTTAGATTTCTCATGGTCACTTGGTTATTAATATGTTGTGACACAGTCTTGTTAAAGAAATTTTTTCCACTGAGTTTCCTAGCATTGATTGTGTGTTAAAGGATACCTGTCTATTATTATAAGATTTTTGTCCTTAACTCCAATTGTAAGAAAGGTAAAAATTCACCTATGTGGAAAAAGCCTTTATATTTAAAATTTTCTAATTAAAATTTGATCGACAAGTTGGTTTGAAATTTTTAAATTCTACTACAGTAGAGTCTCCACTCTCTTTGTTTAGTTATGTTGGAATTTACTATCATTAAATACTATGTAATACCCAAAATAACTGCTATTTCAACACACTTCTCATTAATTTGATGTTCTTGATTTAAATATCAAAGATAAACATATCAAGTTCACACCAGCATGTTTGACCAGTTATGCAATTTTTTTCGTTTAAGATATGAGGTGGTGATATATTTTCAGATCGGTACATGCTCTCTGACCATTTTCTCTGATTGTCAAAGTCATGTCTCAGGCTGAGAAATCGATTTTCCTTAATAGCATTTAAAAAAATGTTGAATATTTAAGAAAAGACACCATCTACAGATACGTTGCTGAGAACACATTCATCCAGTCATACTTTTCACATCCATTTTATTTTTTATCTGTTTTCATCATCGGAAACATGTGCTTCAGAGTTCTTTGTTCTAAGAGACAATACAAGGTTGACTTTCTAGGCAATAGAAGGTAGAGGACCACTAAGCCCCTCAATGCACCACCTCATGGTGTGAAGAGTTTAACAGCTAGGCAAATGCTGCGGTGTTTAGAGGACATGTCAAGAGCTGATGCAGTAATTCTAAATCACAATGAATGCAGGACTGTTCTCAACTTTGAGTTTAGTGAAAAAAGTTACTTTTGTTTACATTTCAACATGAACAACAGCATTTCATCTGATGTTTCCTGGTTTCTCAATTCTGCAAATTGATATTTAAATTTTTTAAGTGGGATATATTTTTACATATTGGTGATGAAAATCATATATTTTAAGTTTGCCATCCATTCCAATAGTGTTTCATCTTTCAAGCCTCTTGGTAACAATGAGACAAGGGATTTGGGGGCCAAATTGCAAGAGGTAAGACTTCCTAAAATATGAGGAATTGTCATTATTTATTATTAAGTAAGCAAATACACAAATTAACTTGGTAGTCGTTAGATTGTATGTTTAAAAAATGACACGTTTTTACTTCCCATTGCACCCTCTTGTGTCAGCCTTACTTAGCATAACGCTGTGTATGGAGGCGATGCTCATTGGCTACTTTGTGTTTATTGTGCATTCCCATCAGCATTAAACAAGCATAAAGTACGGTGTTTCTGTTTTTCTAGACTGGACGTGATAAATCTGTTAAACCAAGAAGACAGAAAAAACAAGAGAGGTAATGTCATCTCTATAGGTCAACCATATATGTGATTTCTAAGGCCTATATTTGATTCCCATAAGCCTTTTGGAAGATTAAGGATCTTGAGAAATAGACACATTTTCAAGAAGAAAATCTGTCTGCTTCCAAAGTTAAACAGGGCACTTTGCTTATTTTCTTACTTGTGAGCAGTTCCCTAATTTTAGGTACTTAGTTAACAAATTATAAATCAGAGTAATGTATCCATTGTTTCCATTTCCTTTTCTTTCAGGACGACTGGAGCCAACGATTTGCCCTCTGAAGGGGAGTCACGAGGGTACGAGTGGTATCATCTAGCAGCAATAGACTGCGTGGAGAGTGACCCTGCTGAAGGGAAGGTAGGGAGATACACTTAGTGGTCTTGAAGGTTCTTCAAAGCTTCCGTGTGCTGTGGTGGGGAAGGGAGATCGGGAGGAGTGTGTGTGTGTATGGAGGGGGGAGAGGGGTTGTATTATTTATACAACCAGGCTCTTACATTTTAAAATCACATTCACTGTGACAACACAGAAACCCTAAAATAACATCTAAAATGTCATGGGTGTCACTAAAAACCCGTAATTTTTCGCCATTGAAATGATTTGACCCCTCAGATTATTATTATAAAATTAGGGTTGGCCCATTTCTGAATCACCTGTATATCAATCAGTAGTCTTTGTACTCATGTCACTTGGCTTTTCCTTCATATTATTGATGAAATTTGTTAGTGTTGTGAAATATAAATCCAAGTTATTGAATTTCACTCATATATTCTCCAATATGAGGATTCCGCACGGTACATTCTTTAGAGTACATTTTGATGGATCCCTAATAATGGCTGCTTGTACTATCTGTGCTCTTCTTCCTGGGTCCACGTTCAATACGTTCTATACACTCTGTACGTTGGAATGGAATTGTTGGATTTTCAGGATGATACACATCTTCAAATGTATGAAGTGTTGTCTCATTGCTCGTCAAGGTAGTTTGACTGTTTAGGACTTTCCCATGACAGTGGGGAGCTGGGCTATTTGTATGTGCTTTTCTGTGCCTGATTTGGGGTGTGTTTGCATTTTCCCCCGTGTGATGGCCATGAGCCAGCATGCCCTTAGGGTTGTATTTTGCATTTTGTTGTTTACTAAGGAGCAGTGACATGTTTTAGTGAGTTTCTCCACCATGTAGTTATCTTTGTCTGTATTAATTTTTATTGGTTATTTGTTTTACCAGAAAGCATCCTGTATATATAATTTGAACTTGAAAGTGATAAAATGATACACACTACTGGAAGGTTGTTTAATTTTACCTTTCTTTCTACAGGTTCCTGTATTTGATTTCTGTCTACTTTTTGTTGAATTCAAGTCTCCTTTTGGTAGTTATGTGAAATTGTATCGTCGCTTAGCTCGCTGATTTAAGTGTTGATTCCTAGCGATTTCCTTTGTCATTTGTTTCTAAATAACATTTTACTTGTTACTTCTCATTGTTTTGTGATTATTTGGAGGAGCATATTTTTCAGATTTTAAATGGTAACCCTTGTGATAGAGTCTTTTGAAAGTATTGATTAAATCGAATTTTCATTGAAATTGTTTTCTTATTAGCAGGAATTTTTCTCATGTCTATGGGTATTTACTCTGCTGGCTTATTGAGAGTGGAAAGTGTTTGATTTTCATTTGTTTCCTCATCGCCTTTCTGCTTATTGAGCAGTTTCATGGTTCTGCCTCTCTGACTCACCACAAGCATGGCTTCTTTGGGGCCTTGGCTCAGGTCCTGGTCCTGAGGCTCCATTTTTGTCTGAAGTTCTACTTGTTGTTCTGCTAGAGGGTAGTGAGGTAGGAAATGTATTCATGTATTCTACCATCTTGAAAGAAGAAATCTGGCATGCCATTGATTATACGGTGTATCACATTTTGTATTTTTGGTAGCAAACTGAATTTCCTTTGTTATTAAAGCCCCTCATGTAGGCGTAATAACATTTGAGACATGGCTTATTTGTCTTTCTTTGTTTCCATTCAAAATGAATATTGATTAATATGTTAGGAGCTTTTTTCCTGGAAATGTTTATATATTTCTTAGGAAATTTCGTGGCCCCATTTACTTACAGTTTTTCTGTGTATGACAAGAACCTTAGCTTGGTTTGGTGTATACCTGATGATGGATTTGTAAATTATGCTTATTCCCCTTCATTTTCAAATTTTTTAGATAAAATTCCTTGGATTTTCGTCCGAAACTCACGTCGATACCTGTAGCTGGATGTTAGCCATGTTGCAGGTTTGAGTTTAGTTAACTTTGTTGAAATGAGGCCTCGTGGGGATGGTGTGGTGGAAGGTTGCTTGGTTTGTCTGTGCCTTACTTCCTCCTCCACTGACTAGAAGGAGCTTCATAAAGATTTAAACACCTAGACCTTCTAATCTCGTCCTTCCTTCTCTTGATCCCTTCTCTGCAGATCGGCCAACTCTCTGCTGCCATTTTTGGTTCCCAGGATGCTTCTCTCAGCTCCTTCTTTCCTGACATGTGTTTTTCACTGGAGTTAGTCTTCACACTTCTCAGGGAAAAGGTGCTAAATGAGTGACTGCCAAGAGTTTGTGGGTATCCTGCATTTTTGTCTAGAAAACAGGTTTGGGTAGATGGTTCCTTCCCTAATTTGCATGCAGTGCAGTTTATGTTTTGTTTTGTTTTTTGTTTGTTTGTTTGTTTCTTTATTTCACATGTCAAATATTGTTAAACCACTGGTTTCTCAATGCACTTACAGTTAATGGGAATATTTGGGACAAGATTGAAGATTTATTTGTATGGGTATTTTAATGGGCTTTTGGGAAAGATCAAACAAAAAATTTTATTTTAAATGGAATGTAAGCCAATCATGTGAGTTTTAGATACTC
The DNA here is from genome assembly GCA_004026885.1 of Lyroderma lyra. Classification (NCBI taxonomy): domain Eukaryota; kingdom Metazoa; phylum Chordata; class Mammalia; order Chiroptera; family Megadermatidae; genus Lyroderma; species Lyroderma lyra. The sequence goes on along the minus strand of PVJL010012939.1, from coordinate 22,853 downwards.
TCCCTCCTTCATGGAAATGATGGATTTGAGTTACTAAGCATTTGACATTAATAAAATTCTACGTAGAAAGTGGCCCATTTTGCAATATGAGGTAATCAAAGTGTGTTATGGTTTTCCCCTTACCTTAGATTCCAGAAAGACTAGAGGTTGCTCGTTAAGTCACTAAGCCTTGTCATTTGTTGCTACTGTGGTATCAGTCTGCTTATTATAATGAAGTTTATTGATATGAATAGATATGTGGTATATAATAAATTAAGTAAGGGGAGATTTAAGTGCTTGATATTATCATGTCAGGGACAGACCTGCGCCTGACTAGTGTGTGCGACCTTGGTCAAATAGACCTGTGTGATAGACCTGTGTGTACACTCATTTCCTTCTCTTTAAAATAAAGATACGAATGATCGGTATATTTAGCTTGTGTCTGTAGGATGTCTGCTATTTAATAACTCTATGATATTAGACCTTGCATCTCAGTGCCTTAGTTTCCTCATCCACATTTGTTGTCTACCTCATGCGAGAAAACCATGGTAACAATTTTTTTACACACTTATTACATAGTAAGTCACATCCTTGATGGTGGTTGTGTTCAACTTTAGTTGTCCGTGAACACAATGAGTGGTGTGTCCATATATATATATTACCTGACAGCAATAGGAAATTGATGGCTAAGTTTGTAAATCATAGCAATTAAATGTGCATTGTAGGACCCTATGTGCTTTTTAAGAGTTACTAGAAATTCATAAATATTTTATGATTGTGTCTGTTTTGTTATGCTACTCATGTTCCAAATTTTGACATTTTACATATGGAAAACTAATAATGCTTTTAGACAGGTAGGCCTTTGGAGCTGGAAATCATGTAAGATGACAATGTGTGACAGACAGAGAAATAAATTTTAAAAAAAGGTATATTTGAAGATTTGTCTGTAGAGTAGTTTCTTGTTTTCCTCTATAGAGGATACTTTTGTAAAATTATGAGTGTTCTTACTGAGAGTGTTTACTCAGAACCTTTTCTAAAGCTTGAATTGGATTGTTATACTACTTGAATAAATGTTCACTGTTATAATAGTTCAGCACCTCAGCAGAAGATAAGGTGATGCAAGTCCCTGCTTCCTCCTTCAAAGGCTAGTTCCAACTCTCAGTCCATTGCTGCTACGTGGTGCTCAATTTCGTGGTTTGAATCCCGTCCTATTCAATGCTGAGTCCTGAGATGATGCCTTAAGCATTGCCCTCAACATAGGCTTCCAGATGTTTAAGCATTGACATTTGGAGTGAATCAATTTGCTGTGTCCTTCTTTCCCTGAGCATTAGAGTTGGGATGTCTACGAAAGATTCTCTATTTCATTTCCATGGTATGGGTTAAAAAGTAAGGCCCTGAGAAGTCAGAGGTCAGTAGAATCCAGTGATGGGACACACTGCCCCATTTTCCCAGAAAACTTTAATGTCACCTCAACATTGCCAGAGCCTCTGGCCTGAACAGCATTCTTCATGGGGCACCAAATTCTGATAAAACTAATGTGGAATATTGCAGCTACTCTGAAATTGTAATGAATGTTTAGCGTTAGATAGAGAAACATTGTCTGAAGGGTTACTAAGCTACAAAATTTTCAAGTACTATCAGCTATTTATAAAAACTGGGTTAAAATTTGGTTGTAATGATACTCTATCTTTTTTATTTTGAGCATTGCCAAACTACTCAGATTTCTCATAGTCATTGGTTGTAGAAATGTGATGCATTCTTGTTAAAGGAATTGTTTCTATTGAGTGTTTTAGCATTGTTTGCGTGTTAAAGGATACCCATCTATTATTACAAGATTTTGTCCTTAGCTCCAATTTTAAGGAAGTTAAAAATTCACCTAAGCCAAAAAACACCGTTGTATATAAAATGCTATAATTAAAATTTGATCAACAAGTTGGTTTATAATTTTTAATATCTACTACAATAGAATCTTCACCCTCTTTGTTTACTTATTTGGTATTTACTGTCATTAAGTACTACATAATACCCAAAATGACTGCTATTTGATTACATTACTAATTGTTTTTATGTTCTTGATTTAAAAAATCAGGGATAAACAGATCAAGGTCACACCAGCTCGTTCAACCAGTTATGTCATTGTTTTGTTTAACGTACTAGTGGGTGGTACGTTGTCAGAGTAGTGCATGCTGCCTAACCATTTTCTCTGATTGTCAAAGTCATTTCTCAGGCTGGGAATTCAGTTCTGCATAATAGCATGAAAAAATGGAATATTTGAGAAATGACACCATCTACAGATACTTACTGATAACACATTCATCCAATTATATCTTGCACATCCATTTTATTTTTTATCTGTTTTCATCATCAGAAACGTGCATTAGAGTACTCAGTTCTAAAAGATAATACAAGGTTGACTTTCTAGGTATCAGAAGATAGATGACCCACTAAGCACCTCAATGAACCATCTCATGATGTGAAGAGTTTAACAGCTAGGCAAACACTGCGGTGTTTAGAGGACATGTCAAGAGCTGATGCAGTAAATGCTAAATCACATTTGAATGCAAGACTGTTCTCAATTTTGAGTTTAGTGAAAAATCTTAATTTGGATTACATTTCAACATGAACAACATGCAAAAATATTTCATCTGTTGTTTCCCAGTCCCTAAATACTGCAAATTGATATTTAAATGTTTTAAGTGAGATATATTTTAATATATTGGCAACAAAAGTCATATTTTTTCAAGTTGCCCTCCATTCTAATAGTATTTCATCTTTCAAGCTTCTTGGTAACAATGAGACAAGAGATTTGGGGGTCATATTGCAAGAGCTAAAACTTCCATGGTAATTATGTATTTAAAATGTGAGGAATCATTATTTATCATTAAGTAAGCAAATACACGAATTTCATGAACTTGGTAGTCATTGCAGCATATGTTTAAAAAATTACATATTTTTACATCACATTTCACCTCTTTGTCGGCCTTACTCAGCATAGTGCTGTGTATGGAGGCGATGCTTTCTGTTTATTTTGGCTACTTTCTGTTTATTGTGCATTCCCATCGGAATTAAACAAGCATTAAAGTACGGTGTTTCTGTTTTTCTAGACTGGACGTGATAAATCTGTTAAACCAAGAAGACAGAAAAAACAAGAAAGGTAATGTCATCTTTATAGGTCAACCATATATGTAATTTCTAAGGTCTATGTTTGATTCCCATAAGCCTTTTCGAAGATTAAGGATCTTGAGAAATAGACACTTTTTCAAGAAGAAAATCTGTCTGCTTCCAAAGTTTCTTAGGGCACTTTGCTTATTTTCTTACTTGTGAGCAGTTCCCTAATTTTAGGTACTTAGTTAACAAATTATAAATCAGAGTAATATATCAGTTGTTTCCATTTCCTTTTCTTTCAGGATGACTGGAACCAACGATTTGCCCTCTGAAGGGGAGTCACGAGGGTACGAGTGGTATCATCTAGCAGCAATAGACTGCGTGGAGAGTGACCCTGCTGAGGGGAAGGTAGGGAGATACACTTAGTGATCTTGAAGGTTCTTCAAAGCTTCCGTGTGCTGTGGTGGGGAAGGGAGATCAGGAGGAGTGGGTTTGGTGGACCGAGCACAACAATAACCTGCCACTGACACAGTCCCTTCACGTGTGTGTGTGTGTGTGTGTGTGTGTGTGTGTGTGTGTGTGTGTGTCTATTATACAACCAGGCTTTTACATTTTAAATCACACTCACTGTGACAAAACAGAAATCCTAACCTACCATCTAAAATATCATGGGGCTCTTGAGCCACTTTCTTTGCTCAAGTCAGCTCCTACCTCTTTGGAGTGTACTTTCTCTTCAATAAACTATCTCTTTGTTTCACTTCTAAAAAAAGAAATAAATAAAATAAAACTTCATGGGTGTCACTAAAAAGCCGTGATCTTTCACCTAGGGAATTCCCATTGAAACGATTAGATGCTCAGATGATGATTTACATAATTAGCGTTGGCCCGTTTCTGAATCATCTCTATATAAATTAGTTTTCTTTCTACCCATCTCACTTGGCTTTTCCTTCATATTATTTATGAAATTTGTTAGTGTTGTGAAATGTAACTCCAAGTTATTGAATTTCACTCATATATTCTCCAATATGAGGATTCCGCACGGTACGTTCTTTAGAGTACATTTTCATGGATCCGTAATAATGGCTGCTTGTACTATCTGTGCTCTTCTTCCTGGGTCCACGTTCAATACGTTCTGTACGCGCTGTACCTTGGAATGGAATTGTTGTATTTTCAAGATGATACACATCTTCAAATGTATGAAATGTTGTCTCATGGCTCGTCAAGGTAGTTTGACAGTTTAGGACTTTCCTATGACAGTGGGGAGCTGGGCTATTTTTATATGCTTTTCAGTACATGATTTGGGGTGTGTTTGCATTTTCCCCAGTGTGATGGTGATGAGTCAGCATGCCCTTAGAGTTATATTTTTACCTTTTCTTGTTTACTAAGGAGCAGTGACATCTTTTAGTGAGTTTCTCCCCATGTAGTTATCTCTGTCTGTATTAATTTTTATTGGTTATTTGTTTTACCAAAAAACATCCTGTATATATATTCTGAACTTGAAAGTGATAAAATGATACAGATTAATTCAAGGTTGGTTAATTTTAACTATGTTTCTACAGTTTCCTGTATTTGTTTTCTCCATACTTTAGTTGAACCCAAGTCTCCTTTTGGTATTTTTATGTGAAACTGCATTGTTGCTTAGCTCGCTGATTTAAGCGTTGACTCCTAGTGTTTTCATTTGTCATGTGTTTCTAGATAACATTTCACTTATGACTTCCTTGTCATATATTTTTCAACTTTAAATAGGAACCTTGTGACAGATTCTTTCGATAGTAATAATAAAATCAATTTGTGATTGAAATTGTTGTGTTATCAGCATGAATTTTCTACGTGTGTTTGGGTCTTTACTCTGCTGGCTTATTGAGAGTGCAAAGTGTCTGGTTTTCATTTGTGTCTTCATCTCTTTTCTTCACATTTAGCAGTTTCTTGGTTCTACCTTTCTTACTCACCAGAACCATAATTTCCTTTGAGGCCTGGGCTCAGGTCCTGGTCCTGAGGCTCCATTGCTGTTCTACTTGTTGTTCTGCTAGAGGGTAGTGAGGTAGGGAATGTATTCATGTATTCTACCATCTTGAAAGAAGAAATCTGGGATGCCGTTTTTTAATACGGTGTACCAAATTTTGTATTTTTTGTAGCAAACCAAATTTCCTTTGTTATTAAAGTCCCACATGTAGACATAGTAACATTTAAGACATGGCTTATTTGTCTTTCTTTGTTTCCATTCAAAATTAATATTGATTAATATGTTAGGAGCTTTTTTGCTGGAAATGTTTATATATTTCTCAGGAAATTTACTTACAGTTTTTCTATGTATGACGAGAACCTTAGCTTGGTTTGGTGTATGCCTGATGATGGATTTATAAATTATGCGTACTTCCCTTCATTTTCAAATTTTTAAGATAAAATTCCTTGTGTTTTCATCCGAAACTCACGTTGATACCTGTAGCTCGATGGTAGCCACCTCACAGATTTGTGTTGAGTTAACATTGCTGAATTGAGGCCTCGTGGGGACGGTGTGGTAGAAGGTTGCTGGGTTTGTCTGTGCCTTACTTCCTCCTGCACTGACTGGAAGGAGCTTCATAAAGATTTAAACACCTCGACCTTCTAATCTCGTCCTTCCTTCTCTTGATCCCATCTCTGCGGATCAGCCGACTCCCTGCTGCCCTTGTTGGTTCCCAGGATGCTTCTCTCAGCTCCTTCTTTCCTGACATGTGTTTTTCACTGGAGTTAGTCTTCACACTTCTCAGGGAAAAGGTGCTAAATGAGTGGCTGCCCAGAGTTTGTGGGTATCCTGCACTTTTGTCTAGGAAACAGGTTTGGGTAGATGGTTCTTACCTAATTTGCATGCAGTGCAGTTTATGGTTTGTTTTGCTTTGTTTGTTTAGTTCAGATGTCAAATATGGTTAAACCACTAGTTTCGCAGTGCACTTACACTCAATGGAAATGTTTGGTACAAGACTGCAGATTTATTTGTATGGGTATTCTAACGGGCTTTTGGGAAAGATCAAACAAAAAATTTTTCTTTTAGTGGAATGTAAGCAAATTATGCTACTTTCATATATTCTCCCTCCTTCATGGAAATGATGGATATGAGTTACTAAGTATTTCACGTTAATAAAATTCTACGTGGAAAGTGACCCATTTTGCAATATGAGGTAATCAAAATGTGTTATAGTTTTCCCCTTACCTTAGATTCCAGGAAGGGTAGTGATTGTGGATTAAGTCACTAAGCCTTGTCATTTGTTTCTACTGTCATATGAGTATGCTTATTATAATGAAGAAGTTTATTGATATGAATAGATATGTGGAATGTAATAAATTGAGTAGGGGGAGATTTAAGTGCTTGATATTATCATGTCAGGGACAGACCTGCACCTGACCAGTGTGTGCGACCTTGGTCAAATTAACATGAGTGTATACTCACTTGGTTCTCTTTAAAATAAAGATAAGAATGATCAGTATATTTAGCTTGTATCTGTAGGATATCTTTTTAATAACTCTATGATATTAGGCAGTGCATCTCAATGCCTCAGTTTCTCCATCCACATTTGTTGTCTACCTCATGCGAGAAACCATGGTAACAATTTTTATACACACTTATTACATAGTAAGTCACATACTTGAATTGTTTTCGTGTTCTTGATTTAAAAATCAAGGACATACTTTAGTTGTCCGTGAACACAATGAGTGGTGTGTCCATATATATATATTACCTGACAGCCATAGGAAACTGATGGCTAAGTTTGTAAATCATAGCAATTAAATGTACATTGTAGGACCCTATGTGCTTTTTCACAGTTACCAGAAATTCATAAATATTTTATGATTGTGTGTTTTGTTATGCTACTCATGTTCCAAATTTTGACATTTTACATATGGAGGACTAATAATACTTTTGGACAGGTAGGCTTTTGGAGCTGGAAATCACATAAGATGACAATGTATGACAGACAGAAAAATTAAATTTTAAAAACAGGTATATTTGAAGATTTGTAGAATAGTTTCTTGTTTTCTTCTATAGAGGATGATTTTATAAATAGTTACCAACGATTATGAGTCTTCTTACTGAGAGTGTTCATGCTGGGTAATACTTGATTTCAGAAGTGGTAACAGGATCTTAAGTCACTCACAACTTTTTCTAAAGCTTCAATTGGATTGTCATACTGCTTGAATAAAAGTTTACCATTCTAATAATTTAGCACCTCAGCGGAAGATAAGGTGATGCCAGTCCCTGCTTCCTCCTTCAAACACTAGTTCCAACTCTCAGTCTATTGCTGCTACGTGGTGCTTGATTTCGTGGTTTGAATCCCATCCTATTCAATGCTAAGTCCTGAGATGACGCCTTAAGCATTGCTCTCAACATAGGCTTCCAGATGTTTATCATTGACATTTGGGGTGAATCAATTTGCTGTGTCCTTCTTTCCCTGAGCATTAGAGTTGGGATGTCTACGAAAGATTCTCTATTTCATTTCCATGGTATGGGTTAAAAAGTAAGGCCGTGAGAAGTCAGCGGCCAGTAGAATCCAGTGATGGGACACACTGCCCCATTTTCCCATAAACTTTAATGTCACCTCAACATTGCCAGAGCCTCTGGCCTGAACAGCATTCTTCATGGGGCACCAAATTCTGATAAAACTAATGTGGAATATTGCAGCTACTCTGAAATTGTAATGAACGTTTAGCATTAGATAGAGGAACATTGTCTGAAGGGTTATTAAGGTACAAAATTTTCAAGTACTCTCAGCTATTTATAGAAACTGGCTTAAAATTTGATTGTAATGGTACTCTTTTTTATTTTGAGCATTGCCAAACTACTCAGATTTCTCATAGTCATTGGTTGTTGAAATGTTGTGATGCATTCTGTTGAAGGAATTGTTTCTATTGAGTGTTTTAGCATTGTTTGCGTGTTAAAAGATACCCATCTATTATTACAAGATTTTGTCTTTAGCTCCAATTTTAAGGAAGTTAAAAATTCACCTAAGCCAAAAACACCATTGTATATAAAATGCTATAATTTTGATCAACAAGTTGGTTTATAATTTTTCATATCTACTACAATAGATATTAAATCTTCACTCTCTTTGTATATTTAATTTGGTATTTACTATCATTAAATACTACGTAATACCCTAAATAACTGGTATTTGATTACACTTCTAATTGTTTTCATGTTCTTGATTTAAAAATCAAGGATACAGATCAAGCTCACACCAGCATGTTCAACAAGTTATGTCATATTTGTGTTTAATGTACTAGTGGGTGGTATATTGTCAGAGCAGTGCATGCTATGACCATTTTCTCTGATTGTCAAAGTCATTTCTCGGACTGAGAATTCAGTTTTCCATAATAGCATAAAAAATGGAATATTTGAGAAATGACACCATCTACAGATAACTTGCTGATAACACATTCATCCAATTATATTTTGCACATCCATTTTATTTTTTATCTGTTTTCATCATCAAAAACGTGCTTTAGAGTCCTCAGTTCTAAGAGATAATACAAGGTTGACTTTCTAGGCAATAGAAGGTAGATGACCACTAAGCCCCTCAATGCACCATCGCATGGTGTGAAGAGTTTAACAGCTAGGCAAACCCTGCAGTGTTTAGAGGAGATGTCAAAAGCTGGTGAAGTAAATTCTAAATTACAGTTGAATACAGGAGTGTTCTCAACTTTTAGTTTAGTGAAAAATCTAAATTTAGTTTACATTTCAACATGAACAGTATGCAAGAAAATTTCCTCTGATGTTTCTCGGTCTCTAAATTCTGCAAATTGATATTTAAATGTTTTAAGTGAGATATATTTTAATATATTGGTGACAAAAGTCATACTTTTTTTCAATTTGCCATCCATTTTAATAGTATTTCATGTATCAAGCCCCTTGGTAACAAAGAGATAAGACATTTGGGGGCCACATTGCAAGAGGTAAGACCTCTGTGGCAGTTATGTATTTAAAGTGTGAGGAATCGTTGTTATTTATCATTAAGTAAGCAAATACATGAATTGCATTAACTTGGTAGTCGTTCCAGCATATGTTTAAAAAAATTACGTGATTTTATGTCACATTTCACCTCTGTGTCGGCCTTACTTAGCATAACACTGTGTATGGAGGCGATGCTCATTGGCTACTTTGTGTTTATTGTGCATTCCCATCGGCATTAAACAAGCATAAAGTATGGTGTTTCTGTTTTTCTAGACTGGACGTGATAAATCTGTTAAACCAAGAAGACAGAAAAAACAAGAAAGGTAATGTCATCTTTATAGGTCAACCATATATGTAATTTCTAAGGCCTATATTTGATTCCCATAAGCCTTTTCGAAGATTAAGGATCTTGAGAAAGACACTTTTTCAAGAAGAAAATCTGTCTGCTTCCAAAGGTTCTTAGGGCACTTTGCTTATTTTCTTACCTGTGAGCAGTTCTCTAATTCTTAGGTACTTAGTTAACAAATTACAAATCAGAGTAATATATCAGTTGTTTCCATTTCCTTTTCTTTCAGGACGACTGGAGCCAACAATTTGCCCTCTGAAGGGGAGTCACGAGGGTACGAGTGGTATCATCTAGCAGCAATAGACTGCGTGGAGAGTAACCCTGCTGAGGGGAAGGTAGGGAGATACACTTAGTGATCTTGAAGGTTCTTCAAAGCTTCTGTGTGCTGTGGTGGGGAAGGGAGATCGGGAGGAGTGGGTTTGGGGAACCGAGCACAACAATAACCCTCCACTGACACAGTCCCTTCGTGTGTGTGTGTGTGTGTGTGTATGTGTGTGTGTATGTATCTGTTATAACACGAGGCTTTTACATTTTAATTCACATTCACCGAGACAACACAGAAACCCTAAAATAACATCTAAAATTTTATGGGTGTCACTAAAAAGCCGTAATTTTTCACCATTGAAATGATTAGACCCCTCAGATTATTATTATAAAATTAGGGTTGGCCCATTTCTGAATCACCTGTATATCAATTAGTAGTCTTTGTACTCATGTCACTTGGCTCTTCCTTCATATTATTGATGAAATTTGTTAGTTTTGTGAAATGTAACTCCAGGTTATTGAATTTCACTCATATATTCTCCAATATGAGGATTCCGCACGGTACATTCTTTAGAGTACATTTTGATGGATCCCTAATAATGGCTGCTTGTACTATCTGTGCTCTTCTTCCTGGGTCCACGTTCAATACGTTCTATACACTCTGTACCTTGGAATGGAATTGTTGGATTTTCAGGATGATACACATCTTCAAATGTAAGAAGTGTTGTCTCATTGCTCGTCAAGGTAGTTTGACAGTTTAGGACTTTCCCATGACAGTGGGGAGCTGGGCTATTTGTATGTGCTTTTCTGCATCTGATTTGGGGTGTGTTTACATTTTCCCCAGTGTGATGGCCATGAGCCAGCATGCCCTTAGGGTTGTATTTTGCATCTTGTTGTTTACTAAGGAGCAGTGACATCTTTTAGTGAGTTTCTCCACCATGTAGTTATCTCTGTCTGTATTAATTTTTATTGGTTATTTGTTCTACCAGAAAGCATCCTGGGGAGTTCCCTGGTGGCGTAGTGGCTTAAGGCTTCGGCGCTGGCACTGTCAGTGCTGCGGCCTGGGTTCGATTCCCAGCCAGGGAGCTACCCACATACCAAAAGGCAAAAAAAAAAAAGCATCCTGTATATCCATATTCTGAACATAAAAGTGATAAAATGATACAGACAGTACGAGGTTGGTTAATTTTAACTATGTTTCTACAGGTTCCTGTATTTGTTTTCTCCATACTTTAGTTGAACCCAAGTCTCCTTTTGGTATTTTTATGTGAAACTGCATTGTTGCTTAGCTCGCTGATTTAAGCGTTGACTCCTAGTGTTTTCATTTGTCATGTGTTTCTAGATAACATTTCACTTATGACTTCCTTGTTGACCTGTGGATATTTGAGGAATATATTTTTCAACTTTTAAATAGGAACCTTGTGACAGATTCTTTCGATAGTAATAATAAAATCAATTTGTGATTGAAATTGCTCTGTCATCAACATGAATTTTCTATGTGTGTTTGTGTGTTTACTCTGCTGGCTTATTAAGAGTAGAGAGTGATTTTCCTTTGTTTCTCCATCGCCTTTCTGCTTATTCAGCAGTTTTATGGTTCTGCTGCTCTGACTCACCACAAGCATGGCTTCTTTGGGGCCTAGGCTCAGGTCCTGGTCCTGAGGTTCCATTTTTGTCTGAAGTTCTACTTGTTGTTCTGCTAGAGAGTAGTGAGGTAGGAAATGTATTCATGTATTCTACTATCTTGAAAGATGAAATCTGGGATGCCATTGATTACATGGTGTATCACATTTTGTATTCTTCGTAGCCAACCCAATTTCCTTTGTTATTAAAGCCCCTCATGTAGACGTTATAACATTTGAGACATGGCTTATTTGTCTTTCTTTGTTTCCATTGAATACTGATTAATATGTTAGGAGCTCTTTTCCTGGAAATGTTTATATATTTCTCAGGAAATTACGTGGCCCAATATACTTACAGTTTTTCTATGTATGACGAGAACCTTAGCTTGGTTTGGTGTATGCCTGATGATGGATTTGTAAAAGATACTTACCCCCCTTCATTTTCAAATTTTTAAGATAAAATTACTTGGATCTTTGTCTGAAACTCACATTGATACCTATAGCTCAGTGGTAGCCATCTCACAGGTTTGTGTTTAGTTAAATTTGTTGAATTGAGACATCGTGGGGATGGTGTGGTGTAAGGTTGCTTGGTTTGTCTGTGCCTTACTTCCTCCTCCTACAGTTACTGGAAGGAGCTTCATAAAGATTTAAACACCTAGACCTTCTAATCTCGTCCTTCCTTCTCTTGATCACTTCTCTCCAGATCGGCCAACTCCCTGCTGCCCTTGTTGGTTCCCAGGATGCTTCTCTCAGTTCCTTCTTTCCTGACATGTGTTTTTCACTGGAGTTAGTCTTCACATTTCTGAGGGAAAAGGTGCTAAATGGGTGGCTGCCCAGAGTTTGTGGGTATCCTGCATTTTTGTCTAGGAAACAGGTTTGGGTAGATGGTTCCTTACCTAATTTGCATCCACGGCAGTTTATGGTTTGTTTTTGTTTGTTTGTTTGTTTAGTTCAGATGTCAAATAGAGTTAAATCACTGGTTTCTCAATGCACTTACAGTTAATGGGAATCTTTAGTACAAGATTGAAGATTTATTTCTATGGGTATTTTAATGGGCTTTTGTGGAAGATGAAACAGAAGAAATTATATTTTTAGTGGAATGTATGCAATTTATGCGACTTTTACATACTCTTCCTACTTTATGGAAATGATGGATTTTGAGTTGCTAAACATTCCCCGTTTATAAAATTCTATGTGGAAAGTGACCCATTTTGCAATATGAGGTAATCAAAGTGTGTTATGGTTTCCCCCTTACCTTAGATTCCAGAAAGACTAGGGATTGCGTGTTAGACATTAAGCCTTGTCATTTGTTTCTACTGTGGTATCAGTCTGCTTATTATAATGAAGAAGTTTATTGATATGAATTGATATGTAGAATTTAATAAGTTGAGGAGGGGGAGTTTAAGTGCTTGATAGTATCATGTCAAGGACAGTTCTGCGCCTGACCACTGTGTGCGACCTTTGTCAAATTAACTTTTGTGTACACTCCCTTCCTTCTTTTTAAAATAAAGAATGATCAGTATATTTAACTTGTGTCTGTAGGATGTCTGCTATTTAATATCTCTATGATATTAGGCCTTGCATCTCAGTGCCTCAGTTTCCTCATCCATATTTTGTCTACTTCATGTGAGAAAACCATGGTCACAATATTATTATACACCTAATATACAGTAAGTCACACATCTGATGGTGGTTGTGTTCAACTTCAGTTGTCCATGAAAAAAAGGTGTGGTATGTCCATATATATGTTAGCTGAGAGCAATTAGAAATTGATGGCCAGATTTGTAAATCATAGCAATTAAAGATACCTTCAGGACTCTGTGTTTTCTTAAGAGTTACTTGAAACTCATAAATATTTTATTATTGTGTCTATTTCATTATGCTTTTCATGTTCCAAATTTTGACATTTTACTGATGAAGGAGTAATCATACTTTTAGACAGGTAGGCTTTGGGGGCTGGAAATCCTGTAAGATGACAACGTGTAACAGGGAAATTTAATAGAAAAAAATTAAATTTGAAGTTTTGTCTTTAGTTTCTTGTTTTCCTGAAGAGAGGATGCTTTTGTAAATACTTATCAGTGATTATGAGTCTACTTACTGAGAGTGTTCATGCCAGGCAATACTTGATTTCAGCAGTGGTAACTGCATCTTAAGTTGTGCAGAGAACTTTTTCTAGGGCTAGAACTGGATTGTCATACTACCTGAATAAATGTTTACCGTTATAATAGTTCAGCACCTCAGCAGAAGATAAGGTGATGCAAGACCCTGCTTCCTCCTTCAAAGGCTAGTTCCAAGTCTCAGTCCATTGCTGCTACGTGGTGCTCAATTTCGTGGTTTGAATCCCGTCCTATTCAATGCTGAGTCCTGAGATGATGCCTTAAGCATTGCTCTCAACATAGGCTTCCAGATGTTTAGCGTGACATTTGGGGTGAATCTATTAGCTCTGTCCTTCTTTCCTTGAGCGTTAGAGTTGGAAGGTCTACTAAAGATTCTCTAATTCAATGCCATTGTATGGATTAATAAAGTAAGGCCAGTAGAATCCAGTGAGGGGAAAGACTGCCTCTGTTTCCTAGAGGAATTTAATGTCACTTCATCACTGCCAGAGCCTCTGGACTGAACAGCATTCCTCAGGGGGCACCAAATTCTTGATAAAACTAACATGGAATATTGCAGCTACTCTGAAATTGTAATGAATGTTTAGCATCAGATAGAGAAACATTGTTTTTTAGTCGTTATTAAAGTACAAAATTTTCAGGTACTGTCAGCTATTTATAGAAAGTGGGTTCAAATTTGGTTGTAATGGTACTCTATCTTTTTTATTTTGAGCATTGTCAAACTACTTAAATTTCTTTTAGTCACCTGGTTATTGAAATTTCCTGATGCATTCTTGTTAAAGGAATTTTTTCCACTATGTTTCTTAGCATTGTTTGCATTTTAAAAGGTACCCATCTATTATTATGAGATTTTTGTCCTTAACTCCAATTTTAAGTAAGTTAGCAATTCAGATTTCATCAACAAGTTGGTTTAAAATTTTTAATATCTACTACAGTAGAGTCTCCACTCTCTTTGTTTATTTAATTTGGAATTTACTATCATTAAATACTACGTGATACTCAAACTTCTATTTAAATACACTTCTCATTGATTTCGTGTTCTTGATTTAAATATCGGGTATAAACAGATCAAGGTCACACCAGCATGTTCAACCAGTTATGTCATATTTTTGTATAATTTACTAGTGGGTGGTATATTGTCAGAGTGATGCATGCTGCCTGACAATTTTCTCTGATTGTCAAAGTCATTTCTCAGGCCAAGAATTTGATTTTCCATAATACCATTAAAAAAAAAAAAAGGTTAAATATTTGAGAAATAACACCGTCTAAAGATAAGTTGCTGAGAACACATTCATCCAGTCATACTTTTCACATCCATTTTAATTTTATCAGTTTTAATCTTCAGAAACATGTGCTTCAGAGTTCTTTGTTCTAAGAGATAGTACAAGGTTGACTTTCTAGGCAACAGAAGGTAGAGGACCACTAAGTCCCTCAATGCACCACCTCATGATGTGAAGAGTTTAACAGCTAGGTAAACACTGTGGTGTTTAGAGGAGGTGTCAAGACCTGATACACTAAATTCTAAATCACAACTGAATACAGGACTGTTCTCAAGTTTGAGTTTAGTGAAAAATCTTAATTTAGTTTACATTTCAACATGAGCAGCATGCAAAAAATTTTCATCTGATGTTTCCTGGTTTCTCAATTCTGCAAATTGATATTTAATTTTTTAAGTGAGATGTATTTTTATATATTGGTGATGAAAGTCATATCTTTTTAAGTTTGCCATCCATTCTAATAGTGTTTCATCTTTCAAACCTCTTGGTAACAATGAGACAAGGGATTTGGGGGCCAAATTGCAAGAGGTAAGACTTCTGTGGCAGTTATGTATTTAAAGTGTGGGGAATCGTCCTTATTTATCATTAAGTAAGCAAATACATGAATTGCATTAACTTGGTAGTCGTTCCAGCATATGTTTAAAAAAATTACATGATTTTATGTCACATTTCACCTCTGTGTCGGCCTTACTTAGCATAACGCTGTGTATGGAGGCGATGCTCATTGGCTACTTTGTGGTTATTGTGCATTCCCATCGGCATTAAACAAGCATAAAGTATGGTGTTTCTGTATTTCTAGACTGGACGTGATAAATCTGTTAAACCAAGAAGACAGAAAAAACAAGAAAGGTAATGTCATCTTTATAGGTCAACCATATATGTAATTTCTAAGGTCTATGTTTGATTCCCATAAGCCTTTTCGAAGATTAAGGATCTTGAGAAATAGACACATTTTCAAGAAGAAAATCTGTCTGCTTCCAAAGGTTCTTAGGGCACTTTGCTTATTTTCTTACTTCTGAGCAGTTCCCTAATTTTAGGTACTTAGTTAACAAATTATAAATCAGAGTAATATATCAGTTGTTTCCATTTCCTTTTCTTTCAGGACGACAGGAGCCAACGATTTGCCCTCTGAAGGGGAGTCACGAGGGTACGAGTGGTATCATCTAGCAGCAATAGACTGCGTGGAGAGTGACCCTGCTGAGGGGAAGGTAGGGAGATACACTTAGTGATCTTGAAGGTTCTTCAAAGCTTCCGTGTGCTGTGGTGGGGAAGGGAGATCAGGAGGAGTAGGTTTGGGGGACTGAGCACAAGAATAACCCTCCACTGACACAGTCCCTTCGTGTGTGTGTGTGTGTGTGTGTGTGTGTGTGTGTGTGCGCGCGTGTATCTGTTATGACACCAGGCTTTTACATTTTAAATCATGTTCACTGTGACAACACAGAAACCCTAAAATAACATCTAAAATTTCATGGATATCTCTAAAAAGCCATGATTTCTCGCCATTGAAATAATTAAACCCTCAGGTTATTATTATAAAATTAGGGTTGACCTATTTCTGAATCACCTGTATATCAATTAGTAGTCTTTGTACTCATGTCACTTGGCTTTTCCTTCATATTATTGATGAAATTTGTTAGTGTTGTGAAATGTAACTCCAGGTTATTGAATTTCACTCATATATTCTCCAATATGAGGATTCCGCACGGTACATTCTTTAGAGTACATTTTGATGGATCCCTAATAATGGCTGCTTGTACTATCTGTGCTCTTCTTCCTGGGTCCACGTTCAATATGTTCTATACACTCTGTACCTTGGAATGGAATTGTTGGATTTTCAGGATGATACACATCTTCAGATGTATGAAATGTCTCATTGCTCGTCAAGGTAGTTTGACAGGACTTTCCCATGTCAAGGTAGTTTAGGACTTTCCCATGACAGTGGGGAGCTGGGCTATTTGTATGTGCTTTTCTGCACCTGATTTGGGGTGTGTTTGCATTTTCCCCAGTGTGATGGCCATGAGCCAGCATGCCCTTAGGGTTATATTTGCATTTTGTTGTTTACTAAGGAGCAGGAACGTGTTTTACTGAGTGACTTTGCCATGTAGTTATCTTTGTCTTTATTAATTTCTTAATGGTTATTTGTTTTATTTGAAAGAGTCCTGCATATATATTCTGAAAGTGATAAAATGATACACACTACTGGAAGGTTGTTTAATTTTACCTTTCTGTCTTCAGGTTCCTGTATTTGTTTTCTTTCTACTTTTTGTTGAACTCAAGTCTCTTTTTGTTACTGTTATGTGAAATTGTATTGTCGCTTAGCTCGCTGATTTAAGTGTTGATTCCTAGCGATTTCCTTTGTCATTTGTTTCTAAATAACATTTTACCTTGTTATTTCTCGTTGTTTTGTGAGTATATGAGGAGTATATTTTTCAGATTTTAAGTAGTACCCTTGTGACAGATCCTTTTGATAGTATTGATTAAATCAAATTTTTATTGAAATTGTTTTCTTATTAGCAGGAATTTTCCTCATGTCTATGGGTATTTACTCTGCTGGCTTATTGAGAGTGGAAAGTGTTTGATTTTCATTTGTTTCCTCATCGCCTTTCTGCTTATTGAGCAGTTTCATTGTTCTGCCTCTCTGACTCACCACAAGCATGGCTTCTTTGGGGCCTTGGCTCAGGTCCTGGTCCTGAGGTTCCATTTTTGTCTGAAGTTCTACTTGTTGTTCTGCTTGAGGGTAGTGAGGTAGGAAATGTATTCATGTATTCTACCATCTTGAAAGATGAAATCTGGGAGGCCATTGATTATACGGTGTATCACATTTTGTATTCTTCATAGCCAACCCAATTTCCTTTGTTATAAAGCCCCTCATGTAGACGTTATAACATTTGAGACATGGCTTATTTGTCTTTCTTTGTTTCCATTCAAAATGAATATTGATTAATATGTCAGGAGCTCTTTTCCTGGAAATGTTTATATATTTCTCAGGAAATTACGTGGCCCAATTATAGTTTTTCTATGTATGACGAGAACCTTAGCTTGGTTTGTTATATGCCTGATAATGGATGTGTAAATGATGCTTACTTCCCTTCATTTTCAAATTTTTAAGATAAAATTCCTTGGATCTTTGTCTGAAACTCACGTTGATACCTATAGCTCGGTGGTAGCCATCTCACAGGTTTGTGTTTAGGAAACTTTGTTGAATTGAGGCCTCGTGGGGACGGTGTAATGGAAGGTTGCTGGGTTTGTCTGTGCCTTACTTCCTCCTCCACTGACTGGAAGGAGCTTCATAAAGATTTAAACACCTCGACCTTCTAATCTCGTCCTTCCTTCTCTTCATCCCTCCTCTGCCGATCAGCCAACTCCCTGCTGCCATTGTTGGTTCCCAGGATGCTTCTCTCAGTTCCTTCTTTCCTGACATGTGTTTTTCACTGGAGTTAGTCTTCACATTTCTGAGGGAAAAGGTGCTAAATGAGTGGCTGCTCAGAGCTTGTGGGTATCCTGCATTTTTGTCTAAGAAACAGGTTTGGGTAGATGGTTCCTTACCTAATTTTCATCCAGTGTAGTTTATGGTTCATTTCTGTTTTTTTGTTTAGTTCAGATGTCAAATAGAGTTAAACTTCTGGTTTCTCAATGCACTTACAGTTAATGGGAATCTTTGGTACAAGATTGAAGATTATTTGTATGGGTATTTTAATGGGCTTTTGGGAAAGGTCAAACTGAAGAAATTTTATTTTTAATGGAATGTAAGCAAATTATGCACCTTTTAGATACTCTTCCTACTTCATGGAAATGGTGGATTTTGAGTTGCTAAACATTCCACGTTTATAAAATTCTATGTGGAAAGTGACCCATTTTGCAATATGAGGTAATCAAAGTGTGTTATGGTTTCCCCCTTACCTTAGATTCCAGAAAGACTAGGGATTGCATGTGAGCCACTAAGCCTTGTCATTTGTTTCTACTGTAGTATCAGTCTGCTTATTATAATGAAGAAGTTTATTGATATGAATTGATATGTAGTACTTAATAAGTTGAGTAGGGGGAGTTTAAGTGCTTGATGTTACCATGTCAGGGACAGTCCTGCACCTGACCACTGTGTATGACCTTTGTCAAATTAACCTCTTTGTATACTCCCTTCTTTTTTTTTAAAATAAAGATAAGAAAGATCAGTATATTTAGCTTTTGCCTGTAGGATGTCTGCTATTTAATAACTCTATGACGTTAGGCTGTGTGCATCTCAGTGCCTCTGTTTCTTCTTCCACGTTTGTGGACCTCGTGAGAAAACCATGGTAACAATATTATTATAAACTCAATATATAGTAAACCACATATTTGATGGTGCTTCTGTTCAACTTTCTTTGTTCATGAAGAAAATGAGTGGTGTGTCTATATATGTATTATGTATTATATATATGTATTAGCTGAGAGCAATTGGAAATTGATGGCCAGGTTTGTAAATCATAGCAATTAAATGTGCATTGTAGGACTCTGTGTTTTCTTAAGAGTTACTTGAAACTCATAAATATTTTCTTATTGTGTCTATTTTGTTATGCTTCTCATGTTCCAAATATTGATGTTTTAAACATGGAGGAATAATCATACTTTTAGGGAGGTAGGCTTTTGGAGCTGAAAGTCTCGTAAGATGATGGTATGTAACAGACACAGAAATTTAATACAAATAAAGTATATATGAAGGTTTGGCTTTAGAGTAGTTTCTTATTTTCCTGAATAGAGGAAGCTTTTGTAAATAGTTACCAGTGATTATGCTTCTTCTTACGGAGAGTGTTCATGCCGGGTAATACTTGATTTCATAAGTGGTAACAGGATCTTGTCACTCAGGGAACTTTTTCTAAAGCTTGAATTGGACTGTCATACTGCATGAATAAATGTTTACTGTTATACTAGTTTAGCACCTCAGGAGAAGATTAGGTGATGCAAGCCCCTGCCTCAAAGACTAGTTCTAAGTCTCAGTCCATTGCTGCTACGTGGTGCTTGATTTCGGGTTTGAATCCCGTCCTATTCCATGCTGAGTCCTGAGATGATGCCCTAAGCATTGCTCTCAACATAGGCTTCCAGATGTTTATTGTTGGTATGTGGGGTGAATCCATTGGCTCTGTCCTTCTTTCCTTGAGCGTTAGAGTTGGAAGGTCTACTAAAGATTTTCTAATTTTTTTCCCATTGTATGGATTAATAAAATAAGGCCCTGAGAGGTCGATAGTCAACAGAATCCAGTGACGGGACACCCTGCCCCCATTTTCCAGGAGAATTTGATGTCACCTCAGCATTGGCAGAGCCTCTGGCCTGAACAGCAGTCCTCACGGGGCACCAAATTCTGATAAAACTAATGTGGAATATTGCAGCTACTCTGAACATGTAATAAATGTTTAGCATTAGATAGAGAACATTGTTTTAAGTGGTTATTAAGGTACAAATTTTTCAGATACTGTCAGCTGTTTATAGAAACTGAGTTAAAATTTTTTCTAAGGATATCTATCTTTTTTATTTTGAGCATTGTCAAACTACTTAGGTTTCTCATAGTGTCTTGGGTTTTGAAATGGTAGGGTGAATTCTTTTTAAAGGAATTGTTCCATTGTGTTTCTTAAAATTGTTTCCATGTTAAAGATACCCCCATCTATTATTACAAAGTTTTGTCCTTAACTCAATGTTTAAGAAACAAAAAAAGTCACCTAGGTGGACAAAGCCTTTGTATTTTACCTGTTTAATTAAAGTTTGATTGACAAATTGGTTTAAAATTTTTAATTTTTACCACATTAGTACCTACACTATCTTAGTTCTGTTATGTCAAAATTTACTCTTTAAATACTATGTAATATGCAGATTAACTGCTATTTAAATACATTTCTCATTAATTTCATGTTTTTTTTTTAATTTAAATACCAGTGTAAACAGATCAAGGTAATACCATAATGCTCAAAGAGTTCTCTCATTTTTTTCCATTCAACAAAGAAGTGGGTGATTCCTTTTTTGACTGGTGCATGCTGTCTGACCATTTTCTCTGTTTATAAAGTCATTTCTGAGGCAGAGAATTAGATTTTTCATAATAGCACAAAAATGTTGAGTATATGAGATGACACCATCTACATATAAGTTGGTGATAACATATTCATCCAATTATTCCTTGGACATAAATTTTATTTTGTAATTATTTTCTTTGTCTGAAATATGTGCTTTAGAGTTATCAGTTCCAAGAGATAATACAAAATTTACTTTCTAGGCAACAGAAGACAGATAATGACAACTAAGCACCTCAATGCACCATCTCATGGTGTGACGAGTTTAACAGCTAGGCAAACACTGTGGTGTTTAGAGGAGATGTCAAGCTTTGTAGCAGCAAATTTTTAAAATCACAATTGAATGCAAGAGTGTTCACAACCTATTTTATTAATATTTCAACATGAATAGCATGCAGAAAGAATTTGATTTGAAGTTTCTCAGCCCCTGAGTGCTGCAAGTTTATATTTAATTTTTTAAATGAGATGTATTTTATATGTTGGTGATAAAAGTCATATTTTTCAAAATTTGCCATCCATTTTGATATTATTTCATCTTTTTAGCCTCTTGGTAACAATGAGACAAGAGATTTGGGGGACAAATTACAAGAGGTAATACTGCTGTAGCATTTATATATGCAAAGTGTGAGGAATTCTTTGTTCTTTATGATTAAGTCAGCAAATACACAAATTGAATTTATTTGGTAGTCGTTAGACTATATGTTTAAAAAATTGCATGGTTTTACTTCATATTGCAGCCTCTCGTGTGGGCCTTACTTAGCATAACGCTGTGTTTGGAGGCGATGTTCATTGGCTACTTTGTGTTTATTGTGCATTCCCATCGGAATTAAACAAGCATAAAGTATGGTGTTTCTGTTTTTCTAGACTGGACGTGATAGATCTGTTAAACCAAGAAGACAGAAGAAACAAGAAAGGTAATGTCATCCTTATAGGTTAACTATATATGTAATTCCTAAGGCCTCTCTTTGATTCCCATAAGCCTCTTCGAAAGTTAAGAATGTTGAGAAATAAGCAATTTTTACAAGAAGAAAATCTGTCTGCTTCTAAAGTTACATACAGTGGTCTGTTTATTCTCTTGTTAGCAGTTCTCTAATTTTTAGGCAGTTAGTTAACAAATTATAGATCAGAGTAATATATCATGTGTTTTCATTTTCTTTTCTTTCAGGATGAGTGGAGCCAACAGCTTATCCTCTGAAGGGGAGTCACGAGGGGGCAAGTGGTATCTAAAACCAACAGACTGTGGGAAGAGGAATCGTCCTGAAGGGAAGGTAGGGAGATACACTTAGTGGTCTTGAAGGTTCTTCAAAGCTTCCGTGAGCTGTGGTGGGGAAGGGAGATTGGGAGGAGAGGGGTTTGGGGACCGAGCTCAAGAATAACCTGCCACTGACACAGTCCCTTCACATGAGGGCACAGTCCCTGATTCCATGAGGGCAGAACACTAACCTGACCATGGGCGGGCCTGTGGCGCCAGCCCCAGTTAAAGCAATTCCACCTTCAAAAAATCAAAGAAAAAGAATTTGGTGCCCCGTAAGAACTGCTGTTTAGGCCAGAGGCTTTGTTAATGATGAGGCGACATTAAATTCCTCTAGGAAAATGGAAGAGGCTGTCCCATCATTGGATTCTACTGGCCACTGGTCTCTCATGGCCTTGCTTTATTAATCCATACGATGGAAATGAATTAGAGAATCTTTAGTAGACCTTTCAACCTCACCAAGGAAGACATACAAATGACTATATGAAAAAATGCTCCACTTCATTAGCTATCAGGGAAATGTAAATCAAAACATCAATGAGATACCACCTCACACCTGTTCTAATGCCTATTATCAACAAGACAAGGAATAACAAGTAGTAGAGAGGATGTGGAGTTACCATATGACTCCGCAATCCCACTTCTGGGTATCTACCAAAAAAATTTGAAAACCTTAGTCCGCAAACATATATGCACCCCAGTGTTCACTGCAGCACTATTCACAGTGGCTAAATCATAGAAACAGCCAAGTGCCCTTTGATAAATGACTAAATAAAGAAGCTGTGGTACATACACACAATGGAATATTACTCAGCCATAAGAAAAGACAAAATAGGGCCATTTATGACAATATGAATGGACCTTGAGACCATCATGCAAAGCAAAATAAGTGAGACAAAAAAAATCTAAAAACATAATTACACTCATTTGTATAACATAAAG
>PVJL010012938.1:0-34581 GCA_004026885.1 Lyroderma lyra | reverse complement strand
GTGTGTGTGTGTGTGTGTGTGTGTGACATATCTGTGTGCATGCTGGGTGTGTGTGTATACATATCAGTGTGCCCTGGCTTATATGTGTGGCTGGCATGTACGTATGTATCTGTGTGGTATGTGTGTATGTGTGTGATATGTCTGTGTGCATGCTGGGTGGTGTGTGTGTGTGTGTGTGTGTGTGACATGTCTGTGCATGCTGGGGGTGGTGGTGTATACATATCAGTGTGTGCTGGCTTGCATGCGTGGCTGGCATGTACGTATGTATCTGTGTGTGGTGCGTGTGCACGCATGCACCTTCTGACATCTCCGCACGTGGGGGCCTCCCAGAGTGGGTGGAAGTGGCTGGGCCTGGGAGTGAGCTCGGTGGGAGGCTGAGCTGAGCATGCTCAGTATTTAGCTCATCACATGTCATTCCAGCGCCATCATGTCAACAATTTTCAAAACAGACTGAAGCATAGCAGCTTGCCTTGTCCCCAGCCCGTATCCCAGTCCCTATTCCTGACTGTGCCCCCCCGGTGGAGGCTAGGGTGGGGGTGTGTGATGAGTAAGTCAGCTACATGACACGACACCCTGCCTTGTCTGGGACAGCCCTGGTAACCGTCCCCCAGGGCTCTGCAGCACAGGCTGGGGTGGGCAGGCCGGCATATTATTTGCAGAACCGGTTTGGCTGTGGCTGCCACTCGCCGGAACGAGCGCTGCAGACAGCCACCCCCCACCCCACCCCCGGGCAAATGCATCACTTGGGACCAGCAGAGAGAGTCCAGGTCCACGGAGGGCACACGGGTGGCCAAAGCGACCATCCCTGTAGTGACGTGCTTCCATCTCCCCTCCCTCCTCCCGTCTCACCCCACCTCACGCTTCCTGAGGGCCAGTCGCACACACACAAACCGGGATTGGACACTAGACTCGAGTAAGAACCTTCTAGAGTGGAACTGTCCAAAATAACTTTCTGTGGTGACGGATACTTTTTCTATCTGTGTTGTCCAATACAGTAGCCACGGGCGGCTGTGGAGAGATTGAAGTAGGTCACGGTCCCTGAGGCACTGAATTTCTGATTGTACTTCATTTTTACTCATTTAAATTGAAATAGCTTGTGTGGCCAGTGGCAACTGCACTGATGCTGCAGTTCTAGAATATTCTAGAATACGAAGTAGAAACCACTGGGAAGCCTAGGGACCCCCGTAAAGCCCGAGGGAGCCTCCTGCATCTCCCCGCCTCAGTGGCAAAGGGGCAGTAGATTCCTAAGATGCCCGCGGGAAGCTGATGCTCCATCTGGCCCAGAGCTGGCACCTAAAGCACCAGATAGAACCCCATCTCTGATCTGTGACCCGGACAAGCTGGGAGGTGGAGTAAGCAGGATGGGCCCAGTCCTGCCCCCAGAACGGCCCCCTGGCCCCCACTGCACCTGGCCGGACCCCCATCCATAGCGTGGGGCCCCAGGAGGGAGCAGGGGTGGGGGCACCGTGCAGAGGGGCCTTGCAGCTGCAGACACTCCCTCCCTCTCTGCCCCCAACCCCCATTTCTTTGCTGTCAGCAGCCCCTGATGGTCAGCAGAGGCAGAGAGGCCCCGCGGACATCTTTGTGGGCTCCCCCGGCTCCCCAACCCCTGCAGGGGGAGGTTAAGGGGGCAAGAGGAAGAGAGAGACAGGAAGGCAGGGTGAGGGTGAAATGAAACGTTAGTGACATTCAAGAAAGTGACATCACAGGCCTCTCACCGCCCTCCCCTCCGGATTCAGGATGAACCTCGTCTGGCCTACGCGCCATCCGTGACTTCTCGCCGGTCTGAGTCACCAGACCCCGGTGCCCCGCCACCTCCCTCGCACACACACAAGAACACATGTGCCTCTCCTGGGCCAGAGGGACCACGGCAGGTCCATCTGTGACCTTTATTCTTCCGGCCGCATTCCTGGAGGGGGAGGGAGCCCCAGCAGAGCTTTCACTCTGAATCCCAGACTGAAGCCATTCCCTGTCCGCCCTGACTTCTGCGTCCGCGGGCGGAGGAGCGAGCGGCAAGCTCTCCTTCTGGTCCCGGAGGTCAGCGGCCCTGGCTGGACTCCACGTGTGTGTGGAGAAAGCTCCACCAGAGGGAAAGAGTCCCTTCCTCTGATCCCGGCCCCAGGGCCTCTGTGTCCCTCCCCAGGTCCCACAGGTGACCGCCCTGTGATGGTGCAGTAATTCACCAGGCAGCCTAGAAGCCACATGCCCTTAGAGGCGGAGCTGCCCCTCGCAGGGTGGGTGCAGACCCCCTCCCCAGGTCTGCTCTGCCGTAAGGCCCTGTCCTTTCTCATAACTGCAAAGGACAGCAGTTACAAGAGCCCTCGTTTGACTGCCAACCAGCAGGATGAAGGCAGATGTGCCTCAGTTTCCCCACCTGCCAAATGAGGAGAATGCAGGGCCAGAGCCAACATTCCGTGAGTGTCATTTCCCAAAAACTCCACTCACGAGGGCCGAGCACGGCGTTTTGGTAGCTACGGAATCACAGTCAAGCCCTCTTGCTGCTTTTGGTGGTTCCGGTTTCTCCAGGGAGAGGGGTGAGCTAGACCCTGACGCGTCTGAGTCACTCGCTGCCCGCCGTGCCGTGGGGCCCAGCGCAGTGCTGAGCTAGACGGGACAGGCCGGGGTGGGGAGGGAGGGCCGTGCCGGGTCGCAGGGCGGGCAGGTACCAAGTCAATTAGCGTTTGTTTGTGCAGCAGCTGGGCAGGGAGGAGTCGCAGTGAGATCATAGAAAGAACTTCCTAGAGCAGCTGAGTTCTCAGGGAAACGTCCAGTTCCCTTTCCTGGCTAACGTTCCCAGGAAGCAAGTTGGAGTGGGGTGCGTTTGCACCTCGAAAGTTATTTTTCAGGGCGTGATTCAACACCGTGCGTCCTCCTATCGGCCTGTACACCGCTGCGTCCCACCCCCGGGCTCCGGCCCTCCCTCCCCGGCCCCAGGGGCCTGGGCTGCAGATGGTGGGACGATGTGGGCTCTAGAAGGAGAGGTCATGCCAGAGAGCAGGGGTGAAAGTCACCCCTCCCCCAAGACCCTCGCTGACTTCTGACCTCTGCACCTTGTTTTGCTCGTGATCCCTAAATTACTGAGCTGTGGCACACCCTCCAGGGAGGCCGTCAGGGCTGACGGGAGGCGGAGTGGGGAAGGGATGAGGTGGAGGTCAGGGGTCTTTTCACAGTATGTTTTGGCAGAGGAGGCCTGCGGAGCAGCCAGTGGTTTCGGACTTTCATCCTTCTAGAACTTCCCCAAACCAGAAAACAAAAGCTGTCACTTAAACAGTGATTTGGAGCATGTGCTCTGGGGAAGAGGGCTTAACCCTGCGGGGTTCAGCTCCCACCTGGGGGAAGAATCAGATAACAGCCCCTGGCCTGGGTGAGCACGCAGGTGGACGGGAGGGTACTCAGAGCCCCGGCCCGGCTGGGTGCCCCTCACCATCGCCATGTTGCTTCCAGAACCACCCGTGCCACAGTGCAGCCTGCGCAGGCCAATTAGGGTCTGAACGGAAGGGAGAGGTTGCAGGCTCAGGGCCTGGAGCTAGAGCTTCCCTGCTGGGTGAGTGCTGGACAGGAGGACACCAGGGCCATCGCCATTCTTTGCTTGATGTCCCCACTCCCTTCCCACACGCCCCGCCCAGGTGTCTTGTGCCCCAGCTCCCCATGGCTGCTCTGGGGTGGGGCGGGGACTCATACAATGAGCTGGTCTTAACTGGAGGGACGTTCCCAGAGACCCGGGCCATGGTGTCACGTGGCCTGTGTCCCCGTGCTCTGTCCACCGCCTGCCGGCTGTGTGACTCTGGGCAAGGTACATAACCACCGTGCCTCTCGTCGGATGTCCTCTTCCATGGAGTGGGGACGACAGCAGTGCCTCCCGCGTGCCTGGGGAGTCTCGTGGAGTGTGTAGCGCAGTGCCAGCTAGCTTGTGCTTGTTCTGTTTTCTTCCCCAGCTCTCTTGTCTCTGACACACATGGGACAGTCCGTTTCCAGGCGGCCACGGCCACGGGCTGGGTGAGGAGCCCTTTCTCTGCCATCTTGCTCTGCTCCAACCGTCTGGGCGCATAGGTGCCTGCTCAGACCCCAGTGCCGGGCCTGCTCCCCACGCTGTGCCGGGCCGCTCCCCACGCCGGGCCTGCTCCCCACACCAGGCCCGCTCCCCGCGCCATGCCTGCTCCCCACACCGCACCGGGCCCACTCCCAGCGCCGGGCCCGCTCCCCACGCCGTGCCTGCTCCCCACGCCGGGCCGGGCTGCTCCCCACGCCGGGCCTGCTCCCCACACTGGGCCCTCTCCCTGCGCCGGGCCTGCTCCCTACACCAGGCCCGCTCCCCGCGCCATGCCTGCTCCCCACACTGCACCGGGCCCACTCCCAGCGCCGGGCCCGCTCCCCACGCCGTGCCTGCTCCCCACGCCGGGCCGGGCCGCTCCCCATGCCGGGCCTGCTCCCCACACTGGGCCCGCTCCCCACACCGCACCGGGCCCACTCCCAGCGCCAGGCCTGCTCCCCACGCCGGGCCGGGCCGCTCCCCACACCGGGCCGGGCCGCTCCCCACGCCGGGCCTGCTCCCCACACCGGGCCTGCTCCCCACACCGCACCGGGCCCACTCCCAGCGCCAGGCCTGCTCCCCACGCCGGGCCTGCTCCCCACACCGCGCCAGGCCTGCTCCCCACGCCGGGCCCACTCCTCGTGCCGGGCCTGCTCCCCACGCCGCGCTGGGCCGCTCCCCACCCCTGGTGCAGAGGCGTTCCCTCTGCTGACAGCCTGAAGACAGGTCATTTTTCTTCCCTTCCCAAAGAATGGCCTTTACGCCCCTCCCCGCCCTCCCCTTTTCAAGACTTAACGACTTTAACATACACACAGTTCTTTAACCAAAAAAAAAAAAAAAGAAAAAAAAGAAAAAACAAGCCCCCAGTGAGCTGCCCCAACCCTCTTGCAGTGGGGGGAAATGCCCCAAGCACATGTTCACAAGTCACTGCCTGTGGTGACAGGGGCCCTGTGCTAATTTCCTCCTGCGTTTGAAGCCCCAGTGAGCGTGGGGGCGGGGTGGCAGGCAGCAAGAGGAGAGAGATGGGGGGCCTGGGTCTTTGGTTGCTCTTTGATCCTTGTAGAAACACTACAGCATTTAGGGAAATATTTCATCCTGGGAAATCTTGAAGAATAAGAAAGATGGGGGCGGGGGCGGGGGCTGTTGCGAAAGGAGACTGCTACCAGGTGACCTTTTCTCTCCTTCAAGCTCCGGACCTCTGCTCAGTCTGGTTTCTCCGGGGGAGGGCGGGGAGGGGCGACCGTCTCTAAGGGGAGACTCCAGCTCCAAGTATCACGGACTTGCTGAAGCCCCCTTCCCCCGCGTGCCCGCTGTCGGCCTCCGGTTTCTCTCTGTGGCTTGCGTGACGGACAGGGAGCCCAGCAGAGCCCAGGGTCCTCGTCCTCTGGCGGCTGGTGGCATCCAGGGGGAACCTTCTCCATGCCTTCCTCGGGGCTATGTCCTGACCCCAGGGCTGGCATCTCCTCTGCAAACTGAATGCCCACAGGATGCCCGCTGGGGGTGGAAGGCAGGTTCTGCCTGTCTCTTGGCGTCTCCCCAGCCCTTCACCTGCCCAGACACGGACAGATCCTGGTGCCAATTGGGGGAGCGGGGTGCAGTTACTGGCTGGAGGGAGTCTCCAGCAGAAGGGAGACAGGACAAAGGGCTGGGGGTCCCGGCTGCACCCCCAGGCATGGAAGCGGAGCTGGCTGGGATCCAGGTTTCCCTCCAAATCAGAAGCAAATGCACCGGAATGGCACGTTTACCCCTTGACCGAAGACGGGGAAAGGCCCGCCCGACCTCACGTTGTTGACACTGTTATCATCGTTCTTGGTGAAACCACCGTCGTCATCCTGTCATTTAGCAGTTCCAATGGCAAAGAGGCTCGGGCCTCCTCTGGGGTGTCACACGTGAGAAAATTAGTTGTGGCAGCCTCTCCGCCCCTCTCCACCCCACTGCCACCCACAGGGCCTCTCCTCCCGGCCTGTCACCAGGGACTGCCCCTGGCCCAGGCCCCCCCTGGAGGGCAGGGGTGGGCCACTGTGTGACAGGGCTAGATGCCGGGACGGGGGGAGGCCCCTTTGCTCTGGGGTATCACATGTCCCTCTTTTACCAAATAAGAAAAGGACTTTAATCCATGCCCCAAACCAGTGGGTCTCAAATCTGGGGGTGCCTCAGAATCACCTGGGGAGCCCATTAGAGTACAGATCGCTGAGCCCCAGCCCCAGAAGCCTGGATTGAATGGAGAGGGGACAGGGCCTGGGAACGTGCATTTCCCAGATGCTGATTTTGCAACTTTCCCGATGAAGGTGACGCTCTTGGTCTGGGGACCACACTTTGCACACCACTGCCCTAAATCATCCCAAATTGGGTTTACTTACGGGTGACTCACTTGAACTCCCCTCCCCCTACCATCCGCACGGATACAGGTGTTTCTGTCCTGCCTCATTCAGTACCCTCAAAAGTGGGTTTCCAGCCAGCGGGGGCTAGAGCCCAGGTGCAGTGTGAGCTAAGGGCGTACTGTGAGCTCCCCTACACACGGACCCCTTGGAGAGAAGGCAGAGGCAGGCACCGCCCCCACCCCCACCCCCACCCCCTGAAGATTTATTCCTCCATTTGGCATTTCAGGTCCTTCTCGGGGGAGGCTGGGGCCAGCCTGACTCACTGTGTAAACCCTTGTGGGGAACGCTGGGCCCAGCCACGCTCACCTCCCTCGCTCTTCCCCATCTGCTCCTCTAGCTGTGCTTCAGGCTCAGCCGAGAGTGACAATGTCCCTTTGCACAGTGTCCCCATGCCCATGAGACAGCGGGCACCCGGGTGCACATTGTGTGCACTCATTGTCAAAGCAAGGCTCCCGTAGTCCTGTGCAGCCGCTCTCCCCGCCCCTCTGCTACACAGCGCGCAGGGCTCCTCCTGCACAAGCAGTGCCCAGGGAGCGAGCAGTGCCCAGGGAGCGAGCCGTGCCCAGGGAGCGAGCCGTGCCCAGGGAGCGAGCCGTGCCCAGGGAGCGAGCAGTGCCCAGGGAGCGAGCCGTGCCCAGGGAGCGTGGCTGCTTCTCTTTCTTGCCGCTGCTACACCTCTGTGCCGGGAAGGGCAGGAAGGTCCTGGGAGTTGCCTCCCGGCAGAGGCCCTGCTAGGCTCACCGCACAGCACCTCCTGTCAGGGGTGCTCACTCTCCCTCCTACCCGCTGCAGTCCTCAGGGTTTGCAGCAGCAGGCCTGAAGTCTCAGGGCACGCACGGCGTGTACCCAGATAATAAGACGTGGGCAAAGTCAAGCCCGTGGGTCCTCAAACGCGAGTGTGCAGCAGCACAGTTCCTCGAGAGCTTGTTAAAACACACCCTGCAGGGCCCCAGGCCCAGGGCTGCTGAGTCAGGGTCTCCAGGCCGGGGCGGGGACCGAGAACTTGCATTTCTAACATGTGCCCAGGTGGAGTCGATGCTGCTGGTCCAGGGACCCCACGTTGAGAATGTACAGCCCGTTGATGAGGCTGTGACTCCACGCTGCCCCTCATGGGAACCGTATTCCCACCCCTCCGCCGGAATGTGCTCTGAGTTCTTCCGAGGTCACTGAGGAAGAGTGTGACCAGCTTGTAATTCCATGTTGTGTCTCCATTCACTCATCACATAATAACCGTTAGCGGTCACACGTAGGTAGTCACCGCTAAGCACTCCTGTCCTACAGCTCTGCATACGAGGCCGGACCATTCATTTCGCAAACTTCTCCTAGAAAAAGTGCCACACCCCTCACGGCCGGCTATCCCCACGGTCACCTGCAAAGTGCCCCCCTTGGGAAGCCGTGCACCGACGCCAGCGCCTCGTGCACCCTTCAGAGCAATTTGGGCACTCTTTTTCTGGAATGGCCCTCAGAGCCGTCATTGTCCCCTAAATCTCACGATTAAGTTCATGCACTTGCCACCGTTATGACACCTGACCGAGTTGTGTGCACAGCGCACGGTGGCAAGTTTGCGGACTTAACTGTCAGATTTTGGGGACAATGACAGTCCTGATGGCCATTCCAGAAAAAGAGTTTCAAAATTGCCCTGAAGGGTGGACCAGGTGCTGGTGTCGGTGCACGGCTTCCCAAGGGGGGGACTTTGCAGGTGCCCGTGTGACGTTCAGCAGTGAGGGACGGAGCACTTCTGCTAGGAGTTCGCGAAGTGGATCATCGGAGCTCACGTGTTGACTCCTTTAGTCCTCACCATGACCCTGAGGTATGTCATCGTTATCCCCATGCTAGAAATGAGGCAGCTGAGGTGCAGAGAAGTTCGGGTTAACAGAGGCAGAGCAGGGGTTCAGACGAGAGCCCGTGGTGGTGGAACCTGCACTCCTTGCCGCGTACCTGTGATGGGGCCGGCTCGATGCTGGACTCTGAACGGGAGGAGGCATGTCCAGGTGAGCAGGTCACGGCTCACCTGGTCTTAACAAATGGAATGCCAGCAGATAGTATCGAGAGGGAAATGTGTGCCCTGCGCTGAGGGCCTAGCCTGGACAGAACAAATGGCTCGGCCTGGGAAAACTGGGAAAGGTATCAAAGAAGAGTAGGCGTCGGAGCTCGGTTTATAAATAAATACAAGTTCTGAGCTGGAGAAAACGCTGAAGCCACCGAGGCGTCTGGGCAAAGACACCATGCACACACACGGGGCAGAGGGGCTTCGTGCTGGGGGCCAGGCTCCCGCAGGAGGGCGGTGGGCAGAGAAGGCATCGCTGCAGAGGCCAACTGAGGCCCGCTCTTGAGCCATCTTGAGAGGCATGCTCAAGGTTAGGGCTTTGGCAACCAAGGGGGAGCCATTTCAGGTTGCTGAGCAAGTCAGGGACGTAACGTTAACTGTGAAAGATAACACCAGAGTGTAGCCTTTGATCCCAGGTGGGCTACGCAGGCTGACCTCCCCCAAGTCCTCAGTGACTGCATCCCCCCAATAAAAGCACTCTCCCCTGCACTCCTGTCTACCTGGACAGCATCCCGTGACTGTCTGTTTCCCACTTTGGGACTCATTCTTCTTAGGGCTTTTCCAACCTCTGTCAACCCAACTCTGACCTTGTCACTCATCCTCTTTGGGTCTTATTCTCCATGCCCCCCGGCCGTGCTGTTATGCAGACCACAAACCCAGCTTGGGTTGGCCAAGGCTCCTGTGGTGGCGGGAAAGGCTATGCTTAGACACGTGCAGAATTCAAGAACTATGTGGGTCACAGCCCTCCCTCCTACCCACACCCCTGGGAATGGGTGGGCCCCAGAGTTCATTACAGGCCATTAGGACTCCCTCTGCAGTGCTCACCTGCACAGCATTTAGAAGGCTTTGCCTGGTCTATCTAGCTGGGCTCTCATCAGCATCCTTTGACCTTTGTTTCCTGACCTGGGAAGTGGCAATAAGTCCTCATTCATCTATTCAGCAGAGTGTGTGTGACCTTAAACCAAGCTGCCTTCGAAAGCATTCTGTAAACTGTAAACAGCAGACGAATAGGAGACAAAGGAGCGTATACATGCACAAGGCTGGTTGCTCAGTCAGGAGCAGAATGGAGCCTATCCATCAACTTACTTCAGACAAAACCCCCAGATGCCGCGCCATGGGAGGCCGACCCGTATCCAGCCCTAGCACCATCCCAATGAGTCCCTAGGTGCCTTTTAACCGTCTTTTGAACTGTAGGGTCTTCTGTCTCCAGCTGTCAGGTTTCCTTAGGCCATCTCCTAGGAAGACTACCGGTTTTTATACCGTTTCTCCAGCCTTATCTCTGTTCCACACCCCCCCTCCCGCCCCGCCAGGGCCTCAGGTTGTAGCGTGCAGCCCCCACTGGGGCTCTGGACAACCTTTCCAGATTTCCAGCCCATTCCCCCGGGAGAGTGCTCACTACTGGTTGGGAGCCAGCTGGCCCAGACCCCCCAGCAGAGGACAGAACTGAGCAGGAAGATGTAGACCTACTAGAATTGTACAGGGTACAAGCAAGGTCAAGGTTAGGTTTTGCCCACTCGAATAGGATCTTTCCAAGGTCATTTTACCTCTCTCACTGTCTTCAGGCCAGATAGGCTGTATCCCTTCCGACTTGGATGGTGGAGCTCTTGTGTCTCCCATTCAGAGGGCCTCAGGGTGGCAGACACAATAGCCCCTGGAGGTGGGGGCACAATCCAGTGGGGGAGGAAGGAAGCACCTCCTCCCAGAAGGAGTGGTTCCACCTGTTCAGTAACTGGTTGTATTCCACACTTGAATCCACCTTGCTGAGTAGGTCTGGCGGGGCAGATGCACCTCCACCCTGTCCCACACTCACCCCTTCGCCTCCCTCCTCATCTCCCCTCAGTCTAGTTTCTGCATCCTCTTCAGGTATAGGGTCTCCTTCCTTATGCACACCTCCTCCTGGAGAGTCCTGCAGGACCAGCTGGTCGGCTTGCTGCTGGATGGCTGCTGAGCTCTGCTTGCCGAGGGTCTGGGAGCTCCCACAGGGTTGCCAGTGTGCAAAGTTCCAACCACAGCTGGTTCACAGCTGACCCCAGAGACAGCGACTAGCCGGGCCTGGAGGGACAGTCCTCGCACCAGGGAGGGGTCAGATCCGCAGGGACCAAAGCCAGTTTCCCTTGTACCCCAGAGCCACGGACGGAGACCAGGAGACACCAACTCATCCCCTTGAGAGGCTGTCTCCTGGGTCCACCCCTGCTGCCTTGGGAATGGTGTCACTTTGCAGCAGTGAACTTGAGGTTTAAAGGAGGAGAGTTGGCGTCAGGGCTGGTGCAGGGGTTGCACTGTGCGGTTCGAGGCGTGGTAGAAACTCCGGGCGGAGGAAATAGCAGAGCCTCAGCAGCAGTGCCTGGCCATCTCCCTGGTCCTCACGTGGTGACCCGCTTCCAGGAGGATGGGAACGCCCCCCGCTGCTCACTCGGATGGCACTGCTGCACGGCCCGGGCAGGTGAGCCACCTTCTTTGCCTGCCTCTCATGCCCTGCCCAGCCGTCTCCCGTCGTCCTGTCCTCCTCTCCTCTCCTCACCCCGCCCCCAAGCCCGTCTCCTCCATATGGTCTGCACATCTGGCTGATGACCATCCAGAGAGGTCCCTCCCTCAGCAGCCCTCACCTCTTCCCACCCCCACCCGCTGAGTCTCCTTATGACTCTGCCTTCTGCGTTCCTCCCTGCCGCCCCCAGGTCCCCTGCAAGAATAGAAGGAGAGCGCAGGCTCTCCGAAGAGTTATGCCTTCTCCCCGCTCCACCAGCCCCACACACAACCTTATCAAGTCCCCTCTCCCCTCCTTCCTACATTTGGAAGCTCCCTCACGGACAGGGGCTGAGGCCAGTCAGTGGGCAGGGTCCCGCCAGTACCAGGCTGGCCCTAGACGCATTTGCAGAGACCAGGCTCATCGTGACTCTGAGATGCCAGCCTCTGACCCCAAACCCCTCCTCAGAGGGGGCTGGGCATCAGGAGAAGA
This sequence comes from Lyroderma lyra, assembly GCA_004026885.1. Taxonomy (NCBI): domain Eukaryota; kingdom Metazoa; phylum Chordata; class Mammalia; order Chiroptera; family Megadermatidae; genus Lyroderma; species Lyroderma lyra. The sequence continues at coordinate 23,167 of PVJL010012938.1, read as the reverse complement.
CCCACGTAGCCCACTGACTTCTCTGCTTTCCAAGGCTCTGCATCCTTGGGCCCCTCCTTCTGTCCCCGGTGCGAGTACATGCCTGCGAGCGTGTGTGCGCATGTGAGTGGGTGTGTGAGTGCATGTGCATTCATGTGTGCTGCACACGCATGTGCGTGCTGCACGTGTGTGTACGCACATGTGCACGCATGCATGTTGGTGCATGCGCGCATGTGTGCGTGTACATGCATGCGAGTAAGTGTGTGTGTGCACTTGTTTGTGTGCGTGTGTACGTGCATGTGAGTGGGTGCGGGTGCGTGTGCGTGCATGGGCACGCGTGCACATGTGTACACGCCATCACGGCCTGGCGTCCCGGGGCTCAGGCAGCATTCCCAGGTGAGACAGAGGACATGAACGTGGTGCAGACCGTAGCGGCAGGCGTCCCTGTGAGTTCTCCCCGGCTGGGCGCTGCCCATCCCTCTGCAGGGCAGGCCTGTAATGAGGGGATTAACTTTAGCCCCCCTCGGCCTCAGCCCCAACACGGCTGCCTGGTAACGTTTCCACAGGCAAATCCCCTGCCCACCTCTGAGACGGGCTCGGCTTACGCACTTGGGTTCAGACCCAGAGCCCTGGCCCACAGCCTGGGCCAGACGGGACAGCTTGGCCCGCGAGGCCCAGCACTTGTTTCTCCACAGATGAGTTAGAGTGGAAAGAGGACTGGGCAGGGGCTGTGGGCGGATCCTGGCGTTGCCATGTGCTCGCTGCGTGACCTTGAGAGCTTCCCTGAGCTTTGATTTTTCTCATTTCCTTAATGAGTGTAATGGCACAGGACTCACAGGACTTGTTCAAGGATTAAATGTGATAATCTATTCACATGTAGTAAGCGCTCAGCTAATGCTAGTTAAGTCTGAGTCTCATCGGTGCTCGGTGCAGGGAAGTAGAACCCCAGCCATGGTAGAGCCGTGAAGAAGACCCAGGAGTCCAACAGTGCAGGGGCAGTGGCAGCAGTAACACCACTAATAGTAAGCCCGTCTAATCTTTCCTGTGCCGGGTCGTGTTCTCAGTGCTGCCTAAGCATTCCTAATACCACACCAGCCCATTCCTCAGCTCCAGGTCATGCAGCTCCTTCGTGGTACAGCCTCAGGAGAAGGGCTCCAGGCTCGGCCCTCCATCCCTTCAGATGTGCCGGTGAGGCAGCTCCAGCCCAGAGAGGGTGAGGATTTGCTCAGGGTCACACAGCTATTCATCTCTCCCTCCTCAGCCAGGGCTCTTCCCATGGCATCAGGCTGGTCGGCCATATCGTTTAGGAGGCACTGGAGGGACCCTTCCTCTGCCTCCAGCCAGCCCCAGAACGACTGTTACCCCGTTCTCCTCTGCTGCTAAGAAAGCTTCCCCTACATGCACAGGACAGCTTTGGGCAAGCTCCTAAGGGCACTCGAGGTAAGGCTGGCGGAGCCCTCCTGGTCCTCCCAGCCCACCCAGCCCTCCCTGCCCTCCCCTCTACACAGATGGGCAGTGGGCTCCGTACTTTCTGAGGCTGAGATCAGCTCCCTCTGCCCCTCCAGGGTCTTTCAGCAACAGAAGGCAGCCTCCCTGGGACACTTGTCACCCCAAAAGCCCTCAGAAGCCCAGCCCAGCAGTGAGATAAATGTCAGAACACATGTTCTGCTCAACCCGCCCAATCTGAGCTCAGACCCTTGTGAGCCCTGGGTGTCACCCCCGGATGCAGCAGTGCTGGGGTCATGTCTGGCAGGCTGAGGCACCCAGAGTGGGAGGAGAGGGGGCAGCAGTAAGTGGTGGGTTCTTAGGAGTTGTTTTTAAGACAGTAGCAAAAGAGTGAGCTGGAAATAGAGGGAGGACTGGAAAACAGCCTTTCACAAGGCAAAATCCAGGCCTCCCAGGCCTTTCACAATACTGTCCCACCTACCCTTCCAATGATACCTCCCCCAGCCAAAAATGTTGCTCCATGAGTTAACGCAGGCCCAAAACGGCAGCTTTCACACAGGTCTGCAAACACAATGTGTGTCTCTCCCCCGAGACCACGGCTCACGAGTCTCCTGCTATCATTAAATGAGCACCTACTACGTGCCAGGCGCCGTGCTGCTGCTTCCCATGCACTTTCTCATTTAATCCTCACAACGTAATCCTATCAGGAGCTGTTATTATTGTCATTTAACAGTAAAAGAAACGGACGTTTGGAGGGCAGATTAGGTAATTTAGGCAAGTTTCTTAAACGCTCAGTGCCTCAGTTTTCTCACCTCTGAAATGGGGGAATGACTAAATGAGGTCGTGCATGCAGAACGTTTAGAATAATGCTTGGCCCCCGTAAGCATGCAGTACATGTAGCTACGACGGTGGCGACGGTTCCCGCTGAGTCTGACGGCGGGCACCCCACCCCATTCCCAGCCCGCTGCAATGCCCCTGGTCCCGTAGGCTCAAGCAGCGGTGGTGACAACGCAGGGCGGCCCCGCTGCTTCCACGGCCACCACCACTCTTCCCTGATGTGGACAGTTTGCCTCTGTCCAAGTCTGTCCAGTGCTAAGCAGATTTGCCCCTTTACTTCCATGTGTCCCCTCGTTCCGTTCCGCGGTCAGATTGTGGCCCTTGGTGAGACGCTCACGCTGGATACGTCCCCCTGCCCCCCGGAAGCCTCCCCGCCTCGCCCCAGCCGATCCCTGAATTCCTGGCACAGCCATCCTCTGCAGCAGGCATCAGCTCGCCGGCCTGGCCCCTTCCCTGTCACGTCCTCTTCCTGAGATCTTGGGGTTCTTGAGAGCAGGGAGTGTATTCTATTTCCCTTCATGCTGCCTGGATGTGTACCACTCCGGAGCAGCCTGAAGAACTCGTCGGTTGCTGGATCACCCCATCACGGTGACTTGTTCATTAAAACAATACAGATTACAGGGTCAAGGGCTGTCTTCACCGGCATTGGGCCTGTTGGGGGGCCACAGAGTGCTGGCAGGAAGCCTGTCTGACTCTGAGCACACCAGGTTGGTTTCAGCTTCTCGGGCTGAGCTGGACTCTGTGAGGGCGCCCACTGATAGCTCTGATCCAAGAGCCAGCCCCCCCCCCACCTCTGCCCACCTCCCCCAACCCCTGCAGGCATCCAACCGCACAGGGCCCCCTGCTCCCCGGCCTCTGTGGGCTATGCTGCTCCTCCTGGCGGGGTTCAGATCCCACCTACACGCACTGCCCCTCAGCCTGTCATCACCAGCCTCTGGAGATGGTCCCCGAGGCCCACCCCCTGTGCCCCCAGCCTCCAGTCACAGACAACTGTTCCAAGTCAGGCTGGTCTTCATTTAAGTTCCTTTCACTTGACTTTGGGCTGAAGGGGAAGATAAATGACACTTTGTCTCTTTAAGGTAAGAAAGAGGCATTAAAAAGAAGACCTCTACTTTTTTGCCTTTTCAGAGAAAAAGAAAAGAAAAACCCCTCCGTGTTGTTAGGGAAAAGAAATCATTTGACTTAAGCTGCCCCTGGCAGTCTGGTGATGCTGACACAATGCACCTGTCAGCATCTCTCAGGTCTGCAAAACAAAGCCACCTGCATATGAGGAAGTGAAGTGGGGTTGGGCCTTGAGAAGAGGTGAGGAGTACCCAATGAGGGATGCGCAGGGCACCCCAACACCCAGGCGGAAAAGCCCTTGCAGATCCTGGTTCCCACGGTTGGCAGTGACCAGGAAAGTCCTGCTATTTTGGGAGGGAGCAACACGTCTGGAATGTCAGAACTTTTTAAAGTAGTAAAGATTTTAGAGCGCATCCAGCCAAAGCCCTACCCTTGGGAGGGGTAAAGAAACTTAAGACCATAAAAGAGAAGTGACTGGCTCAGAGCTGTACGTGACCTGTTTGCAAACCAGACTGGCATCCAGCTTTCTTGGCATTGTGGGTTTTGCTCTCGCCTCTGCTGACTGGTGACCCCATCTCACCTGCGGGGATGCTCGTCGCCCTGTCCCATCCCCCAGCCCTGCTCGGGTCTGTCTTCCCTTCCCCTGGGGCTTCTCTGCATTCTGCCCCTGCACACCCCCATCTCCAAGGCCAGGTTCAAGTCTCTGTGACTCCTTGGAGCTCCGAGTCCCTTGCCTACTTGCCCACAATGCTGGGGTCCCTCTATAGCGTCTTTTCTAGGAGAAGGGCTCTGACTTATTTCCAGATGGAACCAGATGCATCCAAAATATACTTCTGCATCAAGCACCAGCCTGCCCCCCGGGCCTGGGCTCTGCTGCATCCAGTCCCCCGAGGGAGACAGAGCAAGGCTGGTGGTCCAAGGCTTTGCCGATCATGTGCGACCCTTCTGAACTCTCCCTGTGTCTTGTCGTCACTCCATTAATCTGCTCTTGTTTATCAGTGTTTTAGTATGTGTCACGTCTGGGTCTGGAGCGTGTGGCCTGTCACCCCTGGCTGCCCATGACTCCCAGAGGTCAGCCTCTTCTTTGCGCCGGCTGGCTCTCTCCGAGGGGCAGCCTTTAGCCCAGACCAGCTGGTCCACGCCAGTGGCTTGTCTGGGAGCAGCTGCGGGCCTGGGAGCTCCCTCTCAGAGTGCAGGACGGGCTCACAATCAGCTCAGAGGACTAGAGCCTGCTGGAGGGGCACGGCGGAGGGCGACTCGAGAGCCCGCAGTCCCGGAGGAGTCCCCGCCTCCTGTGTCTGCTGCTGCCAAGTCCTCCTCCCCGGCCTCATGTCCTCGTGGAAATAGGGACTTAGGGGAGGCCATGACCTGGCCCCAGAGGGCCAATTAAGGACTGTGTCGGGGCCCCTTAGCCTCTCGGGGGCAGCGTCTGTCCTTCTGAAAAACCCCACGCACTTTACCTTCCTACTGGCTTTCTTGGGCCTTTTCCGTAAGATTAGAATCTCCTCCAGCTTCAGAGCCCGCGAAGGCACCGGAAGCAGCACGTGAGTCAGACAGTGTCCCAGGCGGCTGCGGTGCCGGGCGCCAGGCACTCAGCCTCTCGGAGCGGGCGGCGGTAAGGGGTCCCGTCGCTTGGGTTTGTCGGGAGGATTAAGCAAGAGGAAGTCATCCATTCATTAATCCACGCGTACCTCCGGGTATAAGCTGGTCACTGGTCCAGAGGGAATCCATCCGTGAGCAGGGCAGATGTGAGCCTGTTGCATCCTGATGACCTGTTGTAAATTCAAAGGAACACGCTGTAAACTGCAATCTGAGAGTAAGGCTTTGGTGCACCCCCATATCCCTTTCTCCCTGCTGGACAGATACCCCGCTTCCCCATCCAGACACAGCTATGGACGACGAGGGGAAAGGCAGGGGGAGAAGCACTGGCGTTTCTCACAAACTACGCCTTTGGACCCTCCCCTGGGACGTAGGTGTCACTGTGCCCACCTTCCACATAAGAAAAGCAAAGCACGAAAGCTTTTGGGTCACTTGCTCGGGGTTTCACAGCTGCCGAGTACCAACACCAAAATTTGAACCCAGGCCCCGCGATTCTAGAGCACCACCTTTCGGTCTCATTAAGCTGCATTCGTACAGCAAGTTCGCCTTGTCACCTTCCTGGGTGACAAACGCTGGGTCCCCAAACCCAGAGTGTAATGCAGGGGGGGCCTGACGGGGGCAGGTGCTGCGTCCGTGTGTCCGAGTCTGTGTGCGGTGCTGATGGTGATGGGGAGGTTCCAGCGACAGGGGACTGGTATTCGGGCCGCTCGATAGCAATGCGTATTACGCACCCCGTGCAGGCTGCCATGTCTGACTCGCGTGAGCGAAGCCGGGGGCTGAGGGCACTGTGGCCTGTGGCCTGCCGAGAAGCTTCCCCCCAGGGGTCCTGAGGTGCCCTGCTGTGGGCAGGATGTGGGGAGCAGGCAGTGGAGCAGCAAGAAGGGAGCGTATCGAGGGTGGGGTATGCGCCTGCCTCCGTGGGCCTCTCATCAGTAGGGCCGTCCGGCTCTCATTAACACGAGCAGATGCGCGTCCCCGCGCGGGGCAGGGGACACGCGTGTGGATGTTTACACCGTGAGCGCCGCGTGTGCCGTGGCTCCGCCGGGAATGACGGCCGCGGAGAGTGAGGGGCAAAGCCGCCCGCCCGCCCCTGCGTTAATTAACGCTCCGCGCCTCACTCTTCTGTCGGGGGTCGTGGGAGAGGGACGCCAGGCACATACCTTCCTGTCCCTCTCTTCCTCCAAGTCCGCTTCTTCCAGAAGCTCTGCGAACGTCTCTGGGGTCAGGGCAGCCCCCGTTAGGGGCTCTGGTCAGAGGCCCCGTGAGCAGGGGCTCTAACCCGCGGAGCCTACGGATCAGCAAAGCTCAGCGTGCTGATGCCAGTCCCCGGGGACCTGGAGACTCCGGGACTCAGCAGAGTGACATTCCTGAGCTCGGCTCTGTGTTTTCAGAGCTCCCCGTCCTGTGGGGGGCCCCAGGTGTCGAGTCGGGTGCCGGGACACCCAGCATGCTAGCGGGCTGGGAACGGCGGGGTCTGGGCTGAGGAGGAAGGCGTGCTGGGAGCGGAAGCCGGAGCTCGGAAACAGCCCTGCGTGCGCGCACCACCCCACCCCACGCGCCCCCCAACACCCCTCCCTGACGTTGGTTAGTTACCACGTCAGTGCGCGAAGCCCTCACACTGTGTTCTTGGCTGATCTCATTGCTTTGCTCATGGGCTGAATTTCTTGTCCTCACCCCTGCAGGGGTGTCCAACCTTTCGGGGTCCCTGGGCCCCACTGGAAGAATTGTCTTTGGCCACATGTAACATACACTCACACTAACGATAGCTGATGAGATAAAAAAAAAAAAAGTCACAAAAAAATCTCCTCATGTTTTAAGAATCCGTGCCTGCTGTAGACTTTCTCTCTCCGTCTTTCGAGTTCCAGAACCCTTTCCAAATCCCTCCATGGGCGTCGTTCTTCAGCCTGGAGTTGGTCTGTGTCACCCCTTCCCAGCACAGTGTCTGGGGCCAAGGCCCAGGTCACAGGTGGCGTTCTGTGCCCAGCGCCGTGGGCATCCGAGTACATTCTATCCTGACGAGATCTCAGGAAGCCCCCGCAGGTCAGGGATCACGTCTTGGTCCTTTGGGGTCCCTGCTCCCACCTCAGTGGGCAGACCCTGTTGAGGGTCAGCTTAATGTCAGCTCTTAGGACACCTGCCTGAACCGATGCCTTCCCAAGGGTGACCGATGGCTGGTGTGTCTGGCCAGGGGTTCCCCATTAGTTGCGATTTCTTTTCTCTTCCAAAATCTTGCTATTTGGGGTTGATTTCTTTGCACACCCCGTGCTAAACGTGAGGAATGTAACGTGCCCTTCCGTGGGGTGGCATGGATGCGTCCCTTTTCAGGGTCCTCTGTCCTGGGACCATTGCCCTCACGTGGGAAGGCATCCTCAGTTTACCTGCACAGAACACGCAGCTGTAGTGGGCAGTGACCCTTAGGGAACCTCCGAGCAGGAGGGAGGCGTGTGGTGAGCACTGAGTCACTTGGCCGGTGAGAATCGTGAACATGAGTTCACTTTGGTCAAACAATGAGGCCTAGATCCCTGTCCCACACGGACGATGGGGGTCCCACCCTGAGGCCTAGGGCTCCTCTCAATCCCGGGACTGTGGGCCTGAGCCGAGGAAGGGGCACCCCAGCTGCAAACTTCCCTCTGGCCCTGCAGGACGGAGCCCAATGGCCCGCGATCAGCCTAGGGCGAGGCCGGCCCTCAGCCTGGTAGAGGCAGCTGGACCCGTGGGCCTTTAGGACAGATAAGTCGGGGTCAGCCCTGGGCTGTTGTGGGGAGGCCTGTTGGTTTTTCCCTGATTGGAAGAAGGTGAGCCCAGGACAGGAAAGCAGGAGCCCTCATCCAAGGGCACCTCCGACACACATGACCTTGGGCAAGTCTCATAGACTCTCAGAGCCTTGTTTCCCCCGTGTGTGAAATTGCGATCATCACTTCCACCTCAGAGGCACTGCCAGGAGGCGCGGTCTGCGGAAGCAGTAACAACACTCCATGAATGTAAGGGGCTATTACCCGTCCCACCCGGACTCGGTCCCTTATCCCGGGGGAGCCACCGTGTGCTGTAAAATGAATCAGAGCGTGGGGACCCACCATCCCAAGCAGACAGGGCCGGGTGACTGCGGCTCCTTCCGCCCAGAACCCTCCGCCGCCACACTCCTTGGCAAAGTCCACATCGTGGCCGGTTCACACAAGAGAGGTCAGGCCAGCTGAAGGTCCAGCACCTTGGGTTCCCCTCCTGACTCCTGGTCCCAGAGGCCTCTGCCTCCCCTCACTGCAGTTCCCAGGGCAGGGCCCCCCTAAGCCTCTTAGCTCACGGGGTATTTTTAACCTGCCACCTCCTTCCGCTTTGCCGATCTGCAGACAAGGTCCCCGTGAGATAACAGAACCCATTAGTGCCGCCAGTGTCAGGCAGCGCCTGCTAAGTCTGTCCTGAGGAGGTCCCTCCCCTCCAGCCGAGCTGCTGCAAAGGCGGGACATGGAGGGGGAGGCAGGCCGGCCCTGGGGCCCTGCAAGGCCCCTGCCTTCCCTTCCTAGGGGTTTCCAAGGGCGGTCCCTGCCCCTGCTTGTTGGGGAGCCATATTACCCCACTCCTGAGAATGCAGATTGGATGCCCTGTCTTCCCTTTCCCCTCAGAGTCCCACAGGGGGGACAGGAGTACCAGTAAGTACTGCTGGTTAACCTGCTGGCGGGAGGGGCACAGAGGACGACCTGGCACTCCTGGACCTTTGCAGTGGTGGGGAAGGATTCTGGGTCCTGAGAAGGATTCTGGGAAGGCGGAGCTTGGCTCCTCCCTCTCACCCTTCCTCAGGTGGTCCCCAGAAGAGCGTGGGGGAGCAGAAGTTTGGGGGAGTGCAGAAGGGGCTGACCTGGAAGGGACGTCAGAGGTCTGCTCAGCTGGAGCTCACGGGGCTGAAGGTGTCCCCCAGCCAGGCGCTCCCTAATGGAGCACGCACACACCAGCCCCCTCCTGCTCAGGCTCATGTTCATGCTCAGCTGTTCGTTACTGCCACCGGCAGCACTGCACGGCGGTGTCAGCACCCACCAGCGTGGGGACAGGGACAGGTGGGCGCGTGAATACACCTCCTGCCCAGCTCCGCAGGGAGGCACAGCCCCTGGGGACCGCTGATGCCCAAGGGCGGGCAAAGGGCCTCCCCCCTAGCCCAGCTCCGAGCTCAGTGCGTTGAGCAAGTATTTATTGAGCGAGCTTGCATGCCCGGGGCTGCGTGTGGTGCTGGGGCACAGGACTGAACCCCGTGTGGGGCTGATGGGGTAGAGGACTCCAGCAGGTAACTGCAGGAGTGACTGCGTGTCGCCGTGGTGACCTGTGTTAAAGAGAGGTCCAGGGTCCCGCAGGCAGGAGAGAACCTGTAACCAGGAAGCCAGCACCATTGAGGGTAGGAGTGGGGTGGGGAGTCAGAAAAGGCTTCCCTGGGCACGTGCTGTGTATGCTGAACTGTACATGCCTCTCCGTGCACCCCACCACTCTTGGGGTCACTGCACGCATTCCTCCCCGGCCGTTGCAGGCCTCTGGCCCCTTCCTGCCTCCCTCCGTGGTCCTCATCCCCTACCACCTCCAGGTGTTCCCACCTGCCCTCCTCTCCCCCAGCCTTAGCTGAGGCTTTTCTCAGCCGTTCCAGAACTTGTGTGGGCTCCTCCCAGCCACACCCGCCCCTGAGTTCCAGGCCGCAGCGTTTAGGATGTATCTCAGACTCCTGAGCAAGGGGCAGGCATCCTGCTGCTTCCTCCACCCCTTCCCCACACCACTGCTGCCACCCTCGTGCCCCTTGGTGCCAGCTGTGCCGGGCCCTCCCTCTGCCCTGAGCGTCCCTTCTCGGTCCACGCCTCGGCCCAAGCCGTCCCGCCGTGCCGCCCCCTCCTCCCCTTCAGGCCTGACTCAGATGCCACCTCCTCCATGAAGCCTCCCCGGGTTTGCCCACGGTCGTTGTCACTTGTCGCTGGGACAGCACTGAGCAGAGTCTGCTTTGTATGTGAGTTATTTATAGTCCTTTCCCCGAGGCGGCGTGCACACTGGTGTGTCACCAACTTTACAGTGGGACAGGCTGGGTTCCAAACACGATCTGTGCGTGTGCTGGCAGTGTGACTTGGGACAAGTTCCTTAGCCTCTCTGTGCCTTACTTTTCTCTCAGCAGCACGGGGAGAGTCGTAGAAGCTCTGTCACAGGGCTGTTGAGGGCACTGAGCGTGTCCTTTGGGATACGGCTCCCGGACGGAGCTTGCTTGCCGTGACTACTCTTCCCCGTGTCACTGTTACCTGCTTTCTTCACCTGATAATCAACTCCTGGAGGTCAGGACACACACAGAATCCATCTCTGTGTCTGCCCCGTAACCTCCCGTAACTCCTCCCAGGAGGAGGCACAGCAGGCGCGAGCCCAGAAGGGGCCTCCGAGGTCACCTGGAGTAAACGCTGGCCTTACGGACGGGCGACCTGCGGCCCGGACGAGCCGAGGGAAGGGTGTGTTCAGAGCGCGCCACTCGGCCCGGGAAGCCCTGCAGCCGGGGATGCGGCCCCTGGGCTCAGGCACAGCCTCCCCGCCCCGGCGCGCCCACCGGCCCTCCCTCCTCTGCGGAGAAGGACAGATGGTCAGTGTCACGTCCAGCCGTCTCTTGGCACGTGGCCCCAAGCCACGCAGGCTTCCACCCTCCCTCGGGAGGGCCTCAGTTGTCCTAAGCCCCGTGGTCCTTCCTAATGAGGCAGGTGTCCCCCTGCCCGGCGGGGCGCCGTGGGGTCTCGAAATCGGAAGGCGTGAGCCAGGTGGCGCTCGGGCTTCACTGAGACTCCAGGGCACAGAGGAGGGGGCGCCGGGTCAGGACCCCCACCTGCTCTCAGCACCCACCCTGCCGGGCACCCCGACCCCATTCCGACGCCTGCCCTCGCCGTGGACTGGGTGCAACCTGGAAAAGGCATTACACGCGGAATAGTTGACGCGTAATTAATAAAGTACAGATTCTGGCTGGAAGCCTGCACTGAAAATAGCACCGTGCCGGGCGGGGAGGAGGGCGGGGAAGGGAGGCTCCGGAGGTGGCACGTGACGGGGACCGAGTCCGCCGTCTCTGAGAATGACGGGGCCGCTTCTCCGAGACTGGGGGGGAGTTTTCTCATTTTATGAGTAAGGGTGAGACTGGGGTTCCGGGAGGCTCCAGGTCTTGCCCAAGGACACGCCGTGCATCCCAGGACAGAGCCGGGGACACCGTGCCGGGTCCGGGGCCTTTACCACTTGTCATCGGTCTGTGGGGGCGGAAGGCCGCCCTTGGCGGATCGCTGAACCCCTCTCTCATGAAGTTGGGTGTTCCAGGGCTGTTTTTCATTTGAGAGGTGTTTTCATGGCATTCCGAGACAGCCTGTTCCCCCCCCCCAGATTCTCCGGAGAGGCTAGGGGAGCTTCACATCTTCTTTGAAGAAAAGAAAAGAAAAACAAAACCAGGGCTTCTTCCGGCTGCGGGCAGGTCCAGCGAGCCCGCGCGCAGTTGGCCAGCCCTGCGCCGTGAGCGGGAAGGTGAGGAGGGCGTGGGGGGAGGGGAGACAGGGCGGCGTGGTTAATGCTCACGCTTGGCCCTGGGGGGCTTTCCCCGTGGAAGCCCAACTAATGAACCCCCACAACACGCATCAGGCCTGCCGGTTACCACACAGGACCCAGGGAAGGGCGGTGCCAGCCCTGGGTGGGCGGAGGCCTAGATGGAAGGCCCTAGAAACTTCAACGTCAAGTCACTGTCGACCAGAACCTTGACCTCAAAGGGGAAACTGAGGCATGTTTCACCAGGCAGAAAGCTCGGATGTCACCCCCTCATGCCCTGTGCAACACTTCCTTCTCCTCTCTGTAAGGCCGAAATGAACTTGACCTTCCTGTTGCCCCAGCCGTGAGTGGGTGAGGATGTGTGGGAGTCCGTCGTACCCCGAGATACCGCAGGCCCTCTCTGAGGAAAAGGAATCTGTTCGTTATGCAGCGCCAGGACAACAGCCCCGGCTTCTGTGGCGTGGTCTGTGCTGCGTTCGTGTCCGTACCCCCAGAGCAAAGGCACTGACCTTGGCACACAGCAGGTCTACGGAAATGCTTGCAGCCAGACTCAGGAGACCAAAATCAAGTCTGTGCCCTGACCCTTCCCCGCCAGAGCCTCAGTGTGAGCATCTGTCGGATGGGGAAGAAGAGCAGCTCCCTTTCCCTCCCCCACCGGGGGACCGGAGCGCCACACGGCTTGGTGCATTGCCACAGTGACGTCAGACGTCTGGCCGCCCTGCTCTGCCCCGTCCTGGGTCCTCCTTCCTTCCCTGCCGTGCCTGCCTGGGTATGAGCCCGCTAGACAGACCTGGCAATCAGAGGGACACGCAGAGTTTCTGCCTCCGACCCCCAGGCCCCAGGACTTGAACCCAGAACCTTATCCAGCTGCTTTAGAGCTCTAGAGCTGGGAGCCTCACCATCCTGGCTCTAAACCTATTCCTGGCTCTAAACCTTTGTACCTCGGGGAAGCGGGTGGAAGGGATACTAATAAAGGACAGAGGAAACGCACTGTGTCCTGTGCAGAGGGAATGAGGGGGACACTGGTGGCAGGGCAGCTTGGGCATCGCGGGCATTCCAGAGCGGGCCAAACACAGCTGAATCAGACCTGTGGGAGCAGCTGAGGCCGGAGGAGCCCTGGAGTCGACTGCAGGCAAACCTGATCGCCCATCTGGAAACCATCCCCGGGCGGCCTGCCTCCCTCCCCCATGCCCTGAGCTCATTCCAGCAGCCCCAGTGGGGAAGCAGAGCCAGGCGCCTCCTCCAGCAGGCTGGGCAGGCTCCCCCTGTGCCAGCCCACAGGCCCTGCTGCTCCCTGCAGGCTCCGAAAGCATGGGTCCTGGTTTCCGTCCCTGCCTCTTCCTCTCAGAACCAGACTGCACTGATCCTGAGGCCCCCAGTAGTGCAGGAGGGATGGGGAGGGGCCTCAGAGGTCCCACCATCCCAAGGTCATCCAGAGGGTCTGAGCCATTGGCCCCAGTCCACCTCAGGACGAAGTCCGGACGGGCGTTGAAGTACCAGGCTGTCACAACAGGAGGACCTCAGGGCTGGAAGACATGGGGCATGCGCAGAGCAGGGTCGACCAGCTGCCCAGAGCCTTCTGCTGCAGGGTTTGTTCTGTGACCTTTTCAGGAAGTCATGTGCTTTCTTAGGGACTCCGTTTCCTCCTCTATAATAGGATTTGATCATGAGGCTCATGGCAGAAACAAAAAACCGGACGGCACTACCAGAGCACACTCTGCTGTGCAGGTGGCAGCCTCGGTGGGTAGGACCTGACCCTCAGGGTTCTTCCGCGCCACCACCCCGAGGAGCCCTCCCCAAAGCCTGTAGGAGAGGGTTCTGTTTCCCTGGGTCAGTCAGAGTCGCAGTGGTCTTGTTGTCACCCACATTTTACTAGCCCTTGGCCATCATACCCATGCAGCATGTCGGGTACACACCTATGAGGCACCCCTCCCCCTTGCATGCAGACACCCACACTCCCCTGTGTGAGCAGGATGGAGCAGCCTCCCCGGGGAGCCCCTCAGCCCGGTGAGCTGCAGAGTGAGTGTGCCCACTGCCGGGGGCATCCTGAGAGCCAGCCCAGCCAGGTCGTCCATCTGTTGGAGAACCTGACCGGGTCAGAGGCGGCCCAGACCACCCGGGGGCAGCCAGGCCCTCTGGCCCGCCGCCGCACGTCTCTTCCAGCAACAGGCTCCGAGAGCGGCCTGTTTTCCCCGGGCCGTTTCCTGTAGTGTTTGCCTAACCTGCCCGCCCGGCTCCTCTCCAAACACGAGGTTTCCTGCCCTGCGCGGGCAATCAGAGCGCTCATTATCTGGGATTAGAGGAGAAATGGGTGGGGGGATGTGTCCCTTTTAATTACAGGAAAAATATTAGCCCAACTCATGTCAGCAGAGCCGCTGGGATTAGAATGACATGCAGGCCTGGGCACAGGTCAGTGGGGCAGCGGGGGTGCCCCCTGCCCTGGGCCGGGGTCTTCAGCTCTCGGCTGTGTCTGGAGTGTGTGAGAGGAGGGTGGAAGGAGAGTTCCCAGAGCTCCTCTTTTGGGGGGGGGGGGTGCATGTGCATGTACTTGTGTGGGTGTGTGTGCATGCACGTGCGTGCATGTTCGAGAGAGAAGCAGAGAGAGGTGTACAGACACACAGACAAACTGGAATTGGCCGGAGAAGAGCAGGAGGGGAGGGAAGGAAGAGATGGCAAGTGGGAGTCAGAGGGTGGCCTGTGAACACGGACAGACAGACACAGGTCCGAGCCCTCCCTCTGTCCTCCCCGCACAGCTCCTGTGGGCTTGCATTTCTGTTTCTCCCCACTTCAAGGCGGGGGACAGCAGAACGGCGACAGAGGAAGGCTCCCCGCTGCCTGCCTCCTTGTCCTCCTCCTCCTCCTCCCCGCCGCCTGGCCTCCCACGCTGGCCCGGTGTTGCTGCACAACGGGCAGGTGACCAGTGCCTTCGGTCTGGCCGGGGACAGGGGTGGGTGCAGGGAGCTCGGACGCCACTGGGCTCTCGGTAATGCTGCGTCTTCGCTGTGGCCAGAAGATGGGGCTTTCCGCCAAACAGTCCTCACCTTCTCTTGCACGAGAAGACTCTTTGGCTTGGAGAAGCCTGTGCTCATTAATGTGCTCGTTCTTTCTTTCATTGTACAAACAGGGAGGGAGCATGATGGCGGGCCAGACCCGCAATCGACCTACGGATTTTTATTAGCCGAGGGAAGGCGAACTGGCCACTGGCTGCAGGTTTTGACCTTTTCCCTCTCTTCTGACACATCGTATGTACACCTAAACCCTCCTGGGGGTGGCCCCGGCCCTCAGAAACACCCACTGGCTCACTCCCACCCACACAGACAAAGGATATGTGCACAGTGCAGAGGCCTGAGAATACATCAAGGCAACCTACAGTTCAAATGCATCAGTGCTAACGGTATCTGAGTGCATGAGTGTAATTATTTGTGTGTATTTCTATCCCAGTTATTTCCAAAGAAGGCATCAGTGACGTGTAATAAAAGATTTGGGAAACATATGTAATGAGAGCTAGTGTGGAACTAGAAAATCCAAGCCACACTAAGGAAGTGGCAATGCATATGCTGACAATGAAGCCAATATAGGAACTGTCACTCAGCATCAGATTTGGCCTGAGGACCCTGGCAGCCAAACCAAAAAGGGAAATGGGGTGAACAGAAATCCTTACTCTCTGGTAGAAGGTATCTTTTATTTTAGGATAGGCAGTTCCCAGACTTTACATTCTGTAAGTGATTCATCAGGTGAGACCTTGTACAGAAACCAAGACCAAAGTTGAACATCGAAATCAGAAGCATCTTTTGCATGGCAACACCTTACAATAACTGCTGCCCAAGTGCTGGGGCTGTGGCATCCATGAAAGAGCCAACGTTCAGTGAATTACAGGGAGGAACCAGCAACCCCAAGCAAATAGATAAGGCTCTGAAGGCCAGTGAAGCCTCGTGAGTAAGCTATTGTGGTCCAAGTTCATGATTTTTCTGGGGCTGTAACTTGACTCAAGGATAGAATGAAACATTTAAAGCAAGGCCTTGTGAGTGGCACTCTGCTAGAAGTTGAGGAAAAGGAACTATGTGGATCCAGTGTCTGTGTCTTAATCATCTTTGCTGGCACTTACATAGCAGCTCCGACACCCGCACAAGAATGTTGAAAGATGCCCAAGTAAGATGCTAACGTCACACACAAGGCCAAGGTTCAGGAGGCGTACAGCTTAATAAAAGACCGTGCAATCAAGCTGACTCAGGGGCAGACCTCTCTCTAACACTTACTGGCTGTGTGACCGAAGGCAAATTACTTAACCTCTCTGAGCCCCAGATTCTCCATCAGTGAAATGGGTTTGGGGGATTCAAGTAGCTATTTGGTGTAAGGCGCCTGGTGCCCTGTGCAACCTAGAATATGAGCTCAGCAAGTGGTAGCTATCCACCATTCCAGGATTGCTAAATAGGACCTGATGCCCAGCATGAACAAGAGAAGGACAAGCACTCTCTGATGCCTGCCAGGGTGGCTGGGGACCCACTGCCCCTTCTGAGAAGTCCCTGCAAAGCCGTCAGCTTCTTAATGGTTGGGACTGTCCAAAACCAGCTCTGTAGCTGTCGCCACCGAAGCTGTCTCTCAGGAGCCCCCGGAATTCTCTCTCTGCTGTTTCCAGCACCACTTACCTGGGGCATCCCTGGGGCTGCTTTTTCTCACCTGTATTCTTTCCTTTTTGGAAATGCCCAGGCCTGGGGTCTTGCTGCCCTGCAAGGTCACTGTCAGGGTCCGTCTTTCCCTGCCCAGCCTCACAGTCTGCCCACACTCGACCCTCAGGTGGTCCCCTCTGCAGGTTGTGCAGAGGCTCGGGAGTCAGGTAGGATGACAGGTTTTCACTGCTGCCTCTGCTCGAGGCATTCCTTGTCCAGATTGGATGCCGCCGGCCCCAAGCAGCCTCCAGGCGACAGCAAACGGAGGTGAGGACAGGAAGCCAGGTGACGTTCGCTGCCCACTGCAGCACAGCTGGGGACCCAGCCCTGCCTGAGCCACAGCGCTGGGCAGGACAGGAGCCAGCAGGCCCAGAGAACCCAGCTGTGGGGCCGGCGGCCGGGCACACACCGGGCTGGTCCTTCAGACCCATCCTTTGGGCCCACCCTCTCTCCCCCTCTCCTTCTCGGCCGTTTTTCTGGTATTTTCCATCTCACTGCCAGATTGTCAAAAGCTATGAGAGGCAAAGTGCTGTTCAGTTAATGATTGTAGTCCCTGGAGAGGTGAAGCACTCTTTTAAAAGGAAGAAAATACCGTGGAGTGGGGCTGTGGGGGGCGGGGCTTCAGTACTTCACACAAAAGCTAAGCCGCACTCCTCGGAGCTCTCTTGAAGGAGCGCGTTAGAAGTGGGGACATCGCCCCCGAGCAGCCTTCGCTCCGTGGCGCATAGACGGGAGCCTCCCCCCTCACTTTCTCTTTTCCCCAAAGTGAAAAAGAGTGAGAATCAGAACACTGCCATCCGGTTGGCCCAGTGGCCCCAGCCGTCTGTGTCCCCAGCACAGGTCCAGCAGAGACCATCCCCAAACCATTCCTTGTCACTCAGAGAGGCTGTCTGCAAAAGCAGGCTGCCACTCCCACAAGGCAAAGGGCTCCTGCTCCAAGCACCGGCCACTCCCTCCTGCTCTCCCTCCTTACCCTCCCCACCCCCCTCCCCCCTCCCCTCCCTCCTCAGTGTGTCCCCTTGGAATGGACAGGGAGTGAGGGTGACCAGTTGCCCCTACGGGTCCCTGAAGAATGTCCTCCCTGCCCAATCCCACCCCCCTCCCAGTCTGGTCCCACCCAATGCTGTGGATTGGAAGTAAATCACCCGGGAAGTCCTGGCCCCCACGCACCCCCTTCCTGTGTCTCCAGAGCTCTCACATTCCTAATCTCAGGGGTCCCTGCCGTGGCCTGGTCCGGTAGGCAGTGTCATTGTGACCAGTTTTGCAGATGAGACAGTGAGAAGTAACTCCCTTGGCCAGAACCCCGCATGGCCTCCACACCAGGGTGTTAAGACTTCAGCCCCGAGGGGATGGCCAGCAGCTGTCAGAGGGGGCGACAGAGGTGTGGGGCTTGGGGAACCCGGAGAGGAAACCGGAAACCCGATGGAGAGGCCGCTGCAGAGACCGGCCCGTGTGCTCTTTCATCGCCATCATCTCCCAGCGTGGCCGGCCTTGTGGGGGACTTCCCTGAGGCGGTTTTGTCCCACGTTGTCCCTAGCCTAGGTCCCTGTGGTCTTGGCCCCAGACGTGCTCACGTCCTCACACGGAGGATCAATGGGCTGCAGAAAGGCATTCGCGTCTCAGTGCCGTGCCGTGTGGCTGCCCGAGACCCAGCAGCACACGTGTCCTTGCTAGTGGGAGCCCCTCAGGGGTCGGGAGGACCTGGAGAAGTGGAGGAGAATGGGGGCGGGGGGCGGCACTTGGCTGAGGCCTGAGCACACTGGAAGTTCTGCAGAGACTCAGAGGAAAAGCCGTCAGGACAAAGTGTATTCCTCACAAGGGTCCTTCTCCTCTCCTCCCGCCCCAGTGAGATCCTGGCACCAGAAGGGTCTGCGAGGGAGTTCCCTGGTGGTGTAGTGGCTTAAGGCTTCGGCGCTGGCGCTGTCAGTGCTGCGGCCTGGGTTCGATTCCCAGCCAGGGAGCTAACCGCATACCAAAAAGCAAAAAAAAAAAAAAAAAAAAAAAAAAGAAGGGTCTGCGGGCTGGCACTATGCCCAACAGCTGTGGGGCATCGACACCAGGAGGGGTTGGACATTGGGGAGAAGCAGGTGTCCCACCAAGAGCCCAAGATGACCAGGAAGGGGCTCGGGGCAGTGATGCCAGGGAGCAGCGGACCAGACCCCTCACCACCCCCCTCACCTGGGCCCAGAAGAACAGCAGTGAATTAATTCGGGGCTGTGGTCACGCTGCAGCTCATTATGAAAGTCCTTCTCCTGGCAGGGGAGATGGGGGAAGGTGTGAACAGGACAGCTATTGGAACAGAATCTTTTGGAAGAGCAGGACCCTCCCCCAGCTGTCTGTTCTGCCCTTGGAGCCCGCGGGGAAGACAGACAGACAGACAGACAGAGCACACGGGCTCCAGGAGCGGCCGGGGCTGGCTGCTGAGAACGCAGGATGGAGGCTGTCTGGCCTCGCCTCCCTCTTCTCCTCCTCCCCTGACACTGTCTCAGGCCCCAGCTCTGACCCCATCACCGTGACCTTGACCTCTGCGTTCCATCTGCCTTTGAGCCAGTGCAGCTCCAGCTCAGTGGCCCCGGAGTTCCTTTCATAGCAGCACCTTGTGTGTTTACAGTACTTGCCTGCTAAGAGCTCTTGCTGGTCCGATGGGGAGGCACAACGATTGCCGCAACAGAAGCCAACGTGCAGAGTACGTTTGCACCAGTTCTCGGAGACTGGGCTGGGGAGACGCGGGAGCCTGGGGCACAAGGTTTCCCCTTTCTCTACCCATTCTGTCCTAGAGATGGGAAAACAGAGGCCTAGGAGAGCAAAGGCCTAAGGGAGCTGAGGTGTCTGCCAGCTGCATGACCTTGAGGGGTTTCCTCACCTCTCTGTGCCTCCGTTTCCTCATCTTTAGTATGAGAATTAACAGCCCTCTGTAGGATGTCTCACAATAACAGGGGTTGAATAAATGTGAGCTGTGGCGAATGTTCTGCTTCTGCCCAGTGTTAGCAACAGGGCTCCTTCATTCCATCAGCATGTGTCACTGAGGTCCTACTGTGTGCACAGCAGGGCTACATGCAGTAGGACGTGTGACGCCGTGCAAAACCCAGTGTCTGTGAGCTGGGAACTTACCGTGTTGGGAAAGAGAGCTGCGTGTATTCACAAGTAACGGTGCCAAGAGACACGCTGGGTGCTGTGGGCGGTCAGACGAGGGATCAGGGCAGGCTTCGTGGAGGAGGTGTCCTTGGAGCATGGTCAGGGTCTAGGAGATAGCCCAATAAACCGTCGTGCAAAGGCATGAAGACGGAAAGCCCGGAGGCGTGACTGGGAAATGGTGAGAGGACCATGTTAATGGCAAGCTGAGGAAGGTGAACTTTTCTAAATTATCACCGGGGACAGTTAAAGGTGTTTCGTGAGTGTGTGTGTGTGTGCGTGTGTGTGTGTGCAACGATGTACTTTTTTTCATATTCCAAAAGCACTGTTTGTTCATTATTTTTAAAAAATTAGGAGACTGAGATAAGCCAGAGAAAGGAAATTGCAAACACCTGAAATTGAAGGGTTTTGCATCCAGGAAAGGCAGGATCAAGTAAGTGTTTTAAGACGATTAATCTGGCGGTGTTTGGGAGAACGGATCAGAACACGGGGATGCCGGAGGCAGGGAGGTTCTCAGGTTATTGCAGAAGCGCAGATAAGAGGCAGAGAGACTCAGGCCCAGCCCGCGAGCGGCCGGGAGAGAAATACAGCCAGGGGGGCGCGTGCTCCTGTTTTTCTTCCATTTTCTTGCATTTTCTGCACCACGGCCTACAGATGCCACATGCGTTTGTGGTTTTTTGTTCCGGTTTGTGTTGTTTTCAATGACTTTCCCTTTGACCATCTCAGGGAGTCTCTGGCATTCAGGCACAAGCCCAGTGTCGGAGGGCTGGCTGTGCCCGCAAATCTCGACCTCCCTCCCGGGCCTTACATCCTGAAATGCCATCCTCAGTGTTAATGAAAGCAAGAGATGACTGCTCCAGACTATCCATGCAGGGCAGTTTTAGGCCATTGGAAAGAATGACTTAATTAAAGAGGCTAATCACCCCTCTTAAGCACCCATTTTTGGCTCTTTTTCCAAGCTGCAGGTGGCCTTCTCTGTGGCACTGGAGGAGACAGCTCTACGATCTGTTTTGCTCCCCAGGACTTCTCGCCAGGGGCACCCAGCCCTTTGGGCATGTCATTTGGAGTTCCAGTGCAGGCATTATCCTCTTGTTTGACTTCAGGGAAAACAGACCCCAGAAGGAGGCGGGATCAAAGTGACAGAGTCCAGGCTCCAGGGTCAGGATGGTCAGCTTTGACCTTGACTGGGTCTGTCACTAGCTGTGTGATCCTACTCTGGACAGTTACCATGTCTTATTCGGTGACATGGGGTGGCCTGTCCCATAGAGTTTTCAAGATTATTCATGTTGACATCCGCAGTCTTTGGCACACTGGGGGCCATGCTCAACAGACGTTCAGTAAATGCGTTGAACAAAGTTGACAAAAGGAGATAAGCAGTTGGAACGTCCCAGGGAGGGTGGGGTGCCTTTGCCTGCTCCCTCCCCATGCGTGCAGTGGGGCCTTTCCAAGGTCCTTAACCTGTGTGGCCCTGTGCCTGGCTTTTTCGGAGCTTGGTGAGGAAATGCTCACCACGCTCTGCATGAACCTTACAGGGTGGCTCTACGTCGCTAATTTGATCCGGACAGGCCAGGGCATCCTCAGATGAGGAACCTGTGTGCATTGCCTCAAATGGAGATGTCCCGAGCCCTGCGTTGCTAGGGCCTTGAGTAAACAGAGACGCCAGTTGGGCAGAAGTTGCTCATCACTCTTTGTGAATCCCGCTCTGCGCCCCTCCAGCTCTGTGCGCGCTCCCTGTGAATTACTGCTTGGCCGCTGTGTGATCTGATTTCATCTCAGGCTGCTTAATGCTTCTTCAGCTGTCCCTCCCTGTGTTTATCTTATTGTTTCCCAGAACAATCAAGTGCTTCCTCTGCCCTTGGCAGCTCCATCCTGTTCCCAGCGCCTTCTGGCCTGCCTGAGTCTGGAGCTGGAGCAGTTCTGAAAGGTGGAGCTAGTCCGTAGCTGCCCCTCGTAATTCACCTGCACGAGCTCGTGCCCCTTCCTGGGCCTGGGGGCTCAAAGCCCTCTCCGGCAGAAGTAGAACCGAAAGATCCGATCCTTTTGCTTCCAGGTGTAACTGGAAAAGCAGTTACTCTCCCCTGAGTCCTAAAGGGAAAGGCCCCTGGGATAGAGGAGCTGGTGCCCTTGTGAGGTACAGTCACCAAGCACAGGAAGGTGGGCAGAAGGGAACCAGTGATGACTTGGCCATCCACCCCTCGCAGAGGAGGAGCAAAGAAGCCATGATTCAGGGAAACAACAAACAAACAAACAAACAACAAACAACCTCTCCAACCCGCCTCCTGAACTCTTCCTTTCCTCACAGTAGATGCTCAATAAATATTCATGACATCCACTCACCTCTATCCTAAGAGCCAGGCTCTTAAATCTCAGACTGTCCCAAGAAGCAGAAATCCAGAGAACAAGTGCCTCCTATGGGACCCCTGCCCATGTTCTAGAAGAAAGCCCTTAAGGGCCTGGCCTTCTGAAATCCAGGGGCTGCTAACCCTGCTGCTAGCCCATCACCTCTCAGTTTAATATCAAGGGCAGATTCCTAACATGCACGGAAATAGAAATAATTGTACATGGAAATGTCAATCTCCAGTGTCAAAGCCCCAGTGATTGACCCACTGACAGCTCACAAAGGATCTGCACGTGCGGGGGAGGGGGTGTGTGCATGTGTGTGAGCCTGTGTGTACGTGCATGTGTATGTGCATGTGTGCATGTGCCCACAATATGGGGGCGGCCGGAATTCTCCAAGTTTAGCACGTCCTAGTGACCTCCTTCCTCTTCATGGAAGGAGGATCCTTGGCCTTGCCTCACCTCTTCCTCTCCCCTCCCGGGTCAGTGCAACCCACAGGCCAAGTTTTCCAGGCTCCTCTGTCCCTCTCCAGTCAGCCCAGCATTTCAGGTCAGGCTCCCAGCTGCCCTCAGGGAGCCTGGCTCTGCATGGTTGGTTAACGCTTGCACAGCTCCGGGGGTGGGGTGGGGGGTGAGCCACGGCCGCTTCTGTGTGTGGGTGCACATGTGTGCGCAGGGCGGAGGGAGGGAGAACCTCAGCGACTGAATTCACTAAAGACTTCAATCTATAAATAATTCGGGTCATGACGCTGTACAAAAATAAACTTCAGCGTGAATCTGTCCTCTCGCGGCACTAAATGCACAGCTGGAGACACACACGCTCATTAACTCACTCCCAAGTTCAAGCTGGGCAGCAGCGGGCCCTCTCCACCTTCCCCTCTTAAAGGTCTAACCGTGCACACACGTGCACACACATGCACACACATGTGCACACACATGTGCACACACATGTGCGCGCGCACATTCATATACCACACAAGCCCGGAGTCCTGAGGCAGAAATAAAGTCAAGTCATAAAGCCCTCCTCCAAAGTGAATTCTAGGACCTCAGGTGACAAGACATGCCGAAGCTACTGAGCCCTCAGTAATGGCATGTCAGAAACCTCATCCCCTCCCAGTGCCCAAGTCTGTGACCCCAAGCGTCCAAGCAGTCTGGGCTCCGACACAACAATAACCCTTTCATATTTACATCTTGTTTGAAATTTTCCGAAGAACTCACCTTCCCACTCCTGCTTTTTCAGTGTAGAGGTCACCTCTTCTGGGAAGCCTCCCCCTCAGGGCACCTGGGGTCCCCCTGAAACCTCCTTTCAAATTAAGTTCACAAAGTTGCCACCGTGCGCTTACGTTGGTGGCACTGTGCAAACAACTCGGTCAGGTCGTGATACCTGTGTACAGTACAGACAACTCAGTCAAGTCGTGATACCTGTGTGTGTACAGTACAGACAACTCGGTCAGGTCGTGATACCTGTGTGTGTACAGTACAGACAACCCGGTCAGGTCGTGATACCTGTGTGTGTACAGTACAGACAACTCGGTCAGGTCGTGATACCTGTGTGTGTACAGTACAGACAACTCGGTCAGGTCGTGATACCT